>JAAIXI010000236.1:3137870-3182276 GCA_013403645.1 Heliconius nattereri
GGTACAACACGCCATGAAACCGAGCAGGATAGAACTGTTTTTTTGACAAAGTAATATCAAAACTTCAATATCTTAAAATACAATGCTCGCTATTACATTTTGTATGTGAAAAAAAAGATTTTAAAAATATACCTATATATTATTTATTAAACGAAACCAAATTCGTAGTGAAACGCCGGCTACAGAAGAGCGCGAACTGCGTGTGAACGAAGACGAACTGAGCGAGCTAGTTCTGTCAGACCAGTGACGTCACGCGGGTTGGTTACGGCCCGACGGAATCTCGTGACGCGCGCTTACTTTAAAGGACAATATCTCAAAAACTAATAGACGTATCAAAATAGTTCGTTCACACGTATTTTTTGTTTTTTAAAGACAATACGATGAGCTAGAATTTAAATTTAGTGATTATTCTCCATTATAAACTAGTTAGACATTTCGCTAATGCCCGTTAATAGTTATTATAATTAGTGTAAATTATAATGCACACTCACATTTGATTGATTTGTTTTGATTTTTTATATTTTAAAAGTAAAAACTACTAAGGAAAATAAAATAATACTAGCGTATTCGAAACAATTTATGTAAAAATCGTTTAACAATTTTTTTAGGCTGATTTTTGAGAAATATTTTAAATTTCTATACAAAAATAACCAGAAGTACAATTTAATATATGTTTCATATTTGCAATTAATATAATAATATTTCTAATTACTTCTTACAATGATGATACTTCAGTATACAAATAATAACTTTTTAAACTTATTGCCATATCTGTCTATTCGTACAAGGGGGGCGGTATTATAGGGAAAAAATAATAAAAGTCACGTATGGGTATAAAACTGTCCATCACAAAATCGAAATGATATTATAGAAACGTTTCAGTCGAACTAATTTTCCTCATATTTTGACATTTTACGATATTCAAGGTCAAATGTTATTGACCTTAGATTTCGAGTTACTTCAATAGATGATATCTTATCTGTGGTACTTCACTATTTAAAATAATTGATAGTAGGTGGAATGGTACCAACCATTAAAGAAATGCTGCAGAATTAATTGAATTTGATGGATAAGCATGGATGGATTTTATTTTATATGTGTCAAATTCATGAAAATCTAAGAAAAAAGAACAGTGAAGAATAAATACCTGATTTCATTTTTAGATGACTTTTTCACAATCACAGACACAAAATTATATTACATATTACAAAATATATACCATCTGTTACGCATTTTACACGTTAGAGCTAGATAGATATATCAATAAGTTTTATCATGAAATAATTTCTATCAATTCATTTACCATTTTTGTAACACATTTTTATAATATTATGTGTTAATATAAGAATATTCTTAGTTTAATTCTTGGCTCAACAATAGTGTTTTCAACCAAAGAAAACAATAATCGATCAATATCGATTTTTATAAACAAGAAATAAAATATCGATTTTATTCAATGTTCTTGTTGAACTAATAATAACTATAACACCTTTATATTAGTTTTAATAATCACACCAAATATAGTGTGCATTTTTATAACACGAAGTCACGTTATTTAGATTTACTTAAAACATTGTGATGACGATAATTTAAGTAGATGAAGAAGTTAAAGTAGTAAGAATTTAGACAAGCGGGTTATTTTGCAATAAGCATTTAACTAAGGATATATATCACAAAATATTTAATTCTTTAATTTGCAATGAAGTTGTTTTTTAAATATTAAAGGAAAATATAAGATAGCCCATATATTATTAAAATCATATTTCACAACCAAAATATTATATAATAATGATTTGAAACTATATAGATATATAAGTTCAAAGAAATATTTAGCATAATGAATTCAATATAAAATAGGTAATTCTTACTTGCTATAATAGAATTCTCAGACTGGCTAGAGCCACTTAAAACATGAAATATTGATCATTTAAAAAACTAAATCATATGTGTTAAAGCAGTTTTGCGGATAATTTTAAATTATAATTTCTATAGATAAGATTTTTTTTTAATTGACGTGTACGTACATGTCATAATTTATGTACCGAGGAGGCTTTTTCATTTTGTCTAATAAGATTAACTGAGTTACGAAGTAATGACATGTTGTTGTTATATAAACTTAAAACTTTCGTCCAAATTAAACGCTACTATTGGGCTTTAAATGGTCAGGAATTTATAATTTTTTTTTCGTCTTCAGTTGTTTTTTAATGGTCTGATTTTACGATGAGAGGCTTAAAATAATCTGTCAGAGTATAAACGTACTTTACTAAAGTTTTTTTGACACATGCACTTGACATTAGATAGAGAAATTGTATTATAGATAAGATAAAAATCTTAGGCCTACTTTAAAATTATTTTGTTTCCTTATTTTTCCAAAACGTAGCTCAAATAAGACGTCAGTCTCCACATCATTCTATTGGAAATTAATGTGAGGCTTATTTTTATTAACAATTATAATTTTAATGAATGAATTTTAAAAATTTAATATTCATAATCAAATTATATCGGAAATTGTTTAAGTGGCTTACTAATGTTTAAAATAATTATTGTAACGCTAGCAAAATTGTTTACAGCATTTTGTTTAAAATTATAATCTATTTAAACTATTCTATTAGAAGAAGATGAAATTGTAGAGTTTAATTAGAAAGTTCTAAATTTATCAATATGTTAGTTTTTTTGGAATAATATGTTTAATATTATTTTACAGTTTCACCTCAGCAAGTAATAAACAATATTTATAAAAGTTTTTTTTTGACATTTGTTGTCAAGTAAAGTTTATATATAATTTATAAATTTTCATTTGGCTAAACTAAAATCTTGCCGAAACTTCCATCCAATTATATAACCGAATGAAAATTTAATAAAGCATTTTCTTAGAATATAAGTAACTAATTAGAGTTATATTATATAATAAACTTATTAATGTATAATTAAGTTTGTTATCGATAGTATGTCGTGCCGCGTGACGTCAGTCACTGCTCAATGTGCAAAGTGTACCTTTGTTTGTATTTATGTACAAAATGTAAATTATTGTACGACAGGCAGAGCCTCTAGTATTTAATTATTGTTTTATCTGTTTAATGGTGTTTTAAAATTGTATACAACAAAACATAATAAAAAAAATCCTATTTAAAAATCGATTAGACACTGCGATAATCGGTTTCAATATCGATTTTATATGATTTTAAATGTCGATAAACAGATGATATTTGATTTTAAACTAAGTTTATATGAGCAAATGTTGATCTTGGTTTAATGTTAGTACAATTGTGAAAATTGTATTTTCACAGTTAATAAAAATATATAATAAAATGAAACAATTTTTTATTGTCTATCTTTTATATTATCTGCTCTGGTAAAGACTATAGCGTCTAAAACACACACTGTAAATAACTTCTATATTTTTAATCTAAATTCAAACACTTCAGAAAATAGATATTAATTGTACATTAAAAGCATATTCTATTATATTCAAGAAGTATTTCACATACCAATAGATAGTAAAAAATATTCTATATCATATAACACTTAAATAAGAAAATTGGATTCTCATTTGTTTCTTCTTAACGATAAAGAAAAGCCGATGGTGTTCTAACAGGAATCAAACGTGTGTCCCCCACAGCGTTATGAACAATGTAATATTCCCTTCCATTTACAATTCTCTTCTCGGAATCATTGAATTTATATTTTGTTTTTCCAAATAAGGAGTCGTATGGCGGCGGGCGACTGTCGTCGTAGTGGGTGCGTGTCACTTTATTCCTTTGCTTTTTATTATTCTTACTTGGTTTGATTGATACTCCATTAACGAGTTTTTGGTTCAAGTAACGTTTGTACGTGATCTGAAACAAGTAAAAAAAGTTGGTGAAGGTAGTTTTTAAATAAATTATAGAAACTCTGACATTTGATAATACTTTTTAGATCAGAAACTAATATATGTTAAGTAACAAAATATGATTTTCATAGCTATGTTTATTTTCTGCTAGCGATCACTTACGTTATTATTATTAACATATAATATTAGTAATAAAAGTTATGATTGGCTTGGTGTAGTATAGTGGCTCGTACCATAGCTAAAACTTATTGACAAAAAGGTAAATCAATATTTATACAGAGCCTACTGATATCTAGTGATCAATCACTATTTTCAACTCGACAAAGTATCTTTAAACCTATTGTTTTCTCTTTTCTAACATACCTCCCCAATAAAAATTGCTATAGCCGCGGCTAACCCTGTCACCATTATCAAATAAGTCATCATAAGATCGCTGTTTCTAAGCTGCCGGTCCTTAGATTGAAGATCGAGAGGACATATCTTAGTGCTTGGTAAATCCATTCTTTCCAGGAATTTGACAATACCAGATTGTATTAAATGGGAAAGCCTGAAATCAATATAAAAAATCAATCGAAAGAAGTATTTTTCAAACAATTTTTCATTCTAGTTGAAAGTTCACGCGCCATATTGAATTAATGCGTCAATTAATTATAGTGTCAATGCTGTGGTAAAGGCAGCGATTGTAAAGCTATTTATATTTAAGTGAAAATAGAAGTGTCTGCAAAATGAAACAACAGCACGTTTACTACTAACAAAAGTCTAGTTTAGAAGATAAAAATACACAAATAAAATATCCACTTTTTTTCGTTTCCCGTGTATGTAGCCCGCATATCGCAGAGGAAACCTGTTCAAACACTCCGTTATCCACTTATCGCCGAATTCTAGAGCTAAAGTGCGGCGTTGGGTTCCGCCACTCATCACGCAAATAAGAAAATTTGGCAGTGTGGCGGTGTGGATACAAGCGTCAATAATATAAAATGAATCTTTTCACATATAACTAAATATAAACAACTTACACAGTATCAAACAATATCTTCAAAGTACTGTTTCTAGGATACGCGAAGGCTCTTCGTTTCCTCATGAAGGCGTTTGGGGCCACTACGTAAGTGCATCTTTCAGTTTCTGCCACGCCTTCCTTGGTCTTCCTTAAATAGTCATTATACATAAGATTGTCGATTGCGTCTTGTTCTTTGACCAGAACTGCTCCTCCCGTCACTGATGGTAAGAAGTCCTCGTTGAATTTTATTGTACGGAACCTAGCGCGGCCGTTTGATACCATTCGGCTGAGGTAGTAGAGATCTTCTTCTGGCTGTTTTAAAATATTTGGATTAATAAAATTTGTGTAATTATAAGAATTGGAGTAAGCATATTTATTTAACATCAAAACCAAAGCTATTTGGGTTCCGCCACTCTATAATGACTCCATAGTTCGGTGGAAAGTGGAGAACGGAGTATCTTAACACTAGGTTCCCAGAAGTATATCTCTACCATAGTAGGTTGTTAAGTGCGGAATATAGCGTGAAGCAAAAAAATCTAGATATAACAGAAAATAATGCATACACCTACCAGATATATGAAATACATATAGTAGGTACATAGCTACATCACTACTATTTTTTTAAATTCTTTCTAGAAATTAAAATTTTCTATCAAATTAAAATGAACATTCAAGTAACATAACCTAAGTCTAAGTTTTATTAAGTTATAAAATAGTTAAGGCAGACATGATGGCAATTATAATAAAGTAAAAATAATTGTTAATTATTAAAATCAAGAAATCAACCTACACTCTTAATAGTATTCTGTACGGCGCCTCCCTCAGTTGCGACCCAGCGATAGTTTTTCTTGTACAAGTCTATCGGATTTTCAATGTCCAGTGTAAATTTGGATAAAGTCAGAAAAGCCGTCAGGTTGGCTGTGTAGAACGCGGAGAGCAGGATCACAAACAACCACCACGTTGCGAACAATACACGAGTAGTGTCTAAAATAAAAATAAATAAAATCAGCTTCACGCTCTATCCCGCAAATAGCAGCGGGAATCTAGTGTTACGATACTCCTTTCCCCACATTCCGCCGATTTTTTCGAGTCATTCTTAACGAAGACAAACTTAACGCCGGGTTTTTATATTAATTAAGATAATAAATAGATAATTCATGCCTCCGAGTGGTTATCGAACCCAAAACCGTATAATTTTTACACAAATAAATATATTGATTTAGCAAAGATTTCACAATCTAAATGTATTACAAAATAAGTAGATATTATTAAAGTTTACAATTATAGGATAAAAAAACAAAAATCCGATAAAATCGTTCATATGTTTTTACATTACCCTGATTGGTAGGGCGGTCCTCTGTGATAAATGACTGGCCACCATTAGCGATACCATCGCGCTGTTCGTACTATTATGCACGAACTAAATTTTGTACTTTAATTTTACATGAAATATTATCTAACTTTTTTAATTGCATATTTTGTTTAATTTACACGACCTTATAGATTTTAAAAGGACAACCCCCTTTTATCGGCTTGTGAAAGGAAGTAGAGACTCCTACTGGAGAATTTAAAAAATCACATACTGAGAACTTCAAAGTATTTCTCAAGCACAATGACGCCGAGTGAGTTTTATTCATGAAAAATGAAAAAGACTATTTGTTTTTTTGATTGAACTTTAATTTTATAAATCTACCAGCTATATCCAGCGGTATAGTGGTTCAGCTATAGAAACTTGAAGAAAACAAATATTAATTCATATATTAAAAAGTCGTGGTGAAGAGGTATAAGCGTGCCACTGCAAATATGACAGCGTGACACTGATAAGTTGGTGGGTTCTGGAAAATTAAATATACCTATATATATTTAATATTTAAATTTCTTCGCTCTGGTAACAAGGAAAAGCGCGGAGTTGCTTTCCGCCACTCAACACGCAATGTCTTCAGAAACCAGCGGAAAATGGGGGATACGGACCCTCTACTTAGCCCGATATGTACGTGAAAAACGTGAAGCAAAAAAAATATTATTTTGTGATCTTCGATTGAAATAGAATAGGAGACAGAGAACTATTAATAAGTTGCTCCGTTCTCTACAACGTTACGTTTCGTTCTCTTCTCTAAATATAAATAAATAATCACTCACTAGCTTCAGGTGACAGAGTGGTTCCTTGCTTAATGAAGGCTCCATACACGAACCAAACGCTCGGAGATAGAGATATGTGGTACTCTTTGTCTTTCACGCATTTAGCCCTCAGCCAGGTGAGCAAAGTTATGCACGGGCCGTAGCATAAAACTGCTGCCAGTATTAAATACCTGTATTTTAAAGATGATTTTGAATTTCGGCCAGTCGTGGCAACGTGTGAATGTAAATGCAATAGGTTATGAGTCCGATTCCCACCCGGGAAAATGAAATATTTATCTACTCAACACGCATTGTCACGTCAAGTGAGTGACGAAAATGTCTTAATGGGAACAGGTTCTCTTAACACTAGTTCTCTCTAATCAACTATTTAGATTATATTAATTTAGTTTTAGTATATAAATTGTTACCAAACATAAGTAGCGAATGGTGCTAAAAGACCAGAACCCGCGGCTGACTCCTTTGGTCGCTTCAACATCATCATCCAAACACCTTCGTCGAGATCGTTCGAGAATGTTACCAATTTATTATATTTAACAAGCATCGGTAGGAATGCGGCCGCCATATCTGCTTTCTTGAGAAATAATATTTAATCAATTATTTTTTATTAATTATTAGGAATTTTGATATATTTTTTATTAATTATTAGGTATAGGAATAGGGAATGAGACCATTCTTGGTGATATTCCCACTCGATAAAATGAAAGATAAAACGATAAAAAGCATCCTTGCTGTCTACCGAGGCAAAACGCGGCAGTGAGCTTCGCCCCTCAATGGGCTGATGACGATGCCTCCAGAATTGCGCGGAAAGTGGGGAACAGAGTGTCTTAACACTAAGTTAGGTCATTAGTTAGCAGGCAGGGGTAGTTAGTCACATGCAGGGGCCTGTTCTGCTTTCTGAGGGATACAGCGTCAAGTTAAAAAACATGTACCTAGATAGGTACAGGAATCAATAAATTAGTTATTAAATAAATCCATGCTACCTACGACGTAACTAATTTATATCTACTCCTTACATTTTCTATATTTTTTGAATAAATGTTACTATTTATTTAAATGAGCTCTACTAAAAGAAAATAAAATTATTCAAAAAATTTACATCTGCGCGCTGAAAACTTACACTGCTATTGACAAGATTGATCACAGACTCATCAGGCTTCTTCCCCGTTCCCATTTCAATATTCTTCTCCGGCAATACAATTTCAAAGGTAAAATTGAATTTTTGTCGCAAAATATCAATGATAATGAACGCAACCCCATTTCCGACGATAGTGCCATTTTCCAGCTTTTCCGTCCAACTTAATGGATAATTCTATGTAATATACAAATTCAACAATTATTATTTATGACAAACTTCTATGACGAAGACGATAGACTTCTATCGTAAATTTCGTTTTGTAGGTAATATTTTAATTACGATTACGAAACGAAAACTTTTATAGCGATTAAATTATTATGAAATATATTATGAATGTAGCTTCAAAGGCAAAGCTAGTATTTTTTTCTTATACCTATTTAGTCATAAAAACAAATTTAATATTAGATATTTAATAGGTACAATTCTGATAAAGGGTAAAAAGTTACTTACTTAAATTAGGACTACCTACTTAATTGACAGGTTTTATTGCAATATGAAAAAATATATATATCATATTTATAATTTTTCTATAATTTAAAAGAAAACTTACTGATCATTTAAATAACATAAACTAAATTAAATATTATAACAAAACAAGAATTATTCATATAATATCACAAGTCACATGCAATTAACTTACATTCAACGTTGCTATTTTTAGATGCTTGCCATTAACTTCGTCCTTTAAATCCTGTATTTCCTCCTGCCTTGCCGTGAGTTGGGTATCTAAATAAAAATGCATAGTTTTTTGGAACAAGCAATACTATAAAAATTAAAAGCCTAGTAAAATCGTTAACAGAGTGACTTTTCACTAGGTCTAGGAAATAGATGACAATAAAAAATATAAAGAAAAATCTTATTTTAACTATAATTAAGTATATAGCAAAAAACTAAAGGACAACACAAAAACTATTACTTCTAATTTAAATATATATTACCTAAAAGCGGATTATCAAATACATTATCACAAAAGGTTGCATTGCATATCGTAGCCAGTATCAACTCTACACCAGCCATGGCATGGTGGTGGTACCACCACGGCGTACGCTGTATAAGCAAATACGTCAGTGACAATGTTGAATCACCGTGTAAACGTGGATGCGCCTCGGTCGTATAGCTAATGCATACAAGAATTGTATTGATAAGTTTGTTTTTTATTTTATTTACTTTTGTGAGCGTTTTTTTTTTATTATTTTGTATCTGTTATTGTTATATATATTCTGAATCCCGCGTATAGCATGGTAGAAAGAGGGAACCTAGTGCTAGAAGACTCCGTTTCCCACTTTTCGCTGATTTTTTGAGTAATTGCGTGTTAAGTGGCACAACTCAACGTCATGCTTCTGCTTTGGTACCAAAACGAAGAAATGAAAATATTAATAAACATTCGAGTGGGAATCGAACCGACAGCCGCCGCCTTACAATCACATGCTTATGCGTGCCACCACGTTCTTTACTTTTTAACTGATTTTGAGACATTCCATATAGAGTCATAGAACGCAGATCTATTTGACGAAAACGTGAAAAACTAAAATAATTTAAAAATAAAGTGATTTAAATCAACTAAATGCAAAGGAAGATCCACATAGTCGCATCCACATGTCTGTCATCAATAATGTTCGATTATTAGGGGTAAGGCCGTATAGTATATGTTATGTAAATTGTTTTCGCTGCCGTGTAAGTAATGCCTGCGCCATAAAATAAATATTTTGATGTGGACAAGCCAAGTTGACTCAACTAATAAGGATAATTAGCTAGTTATGTAACATTGCTTAAGATTTTATTAAGCAACAAGAAAGTACAGTATTTCATTATTAAAATATTTTTTGCGTGATAACGCCTTATTTAACGATGAGCGCCAGCTGTACGCACGTATAAATATGACTTTGTCACGTTCCATCTGAGCCAAGCGTGCAAGCGAGAGCGCGAAACATACGATAGAGGCACGATCGGCCTCAATCTTTGGCTTGCGAAACATGAAGCAAATATCCATTGATTTTTCTTAATTAATTAAATAACACATTGTTAATTGTAATTCGTCTGACATGAACATTTATTTTCAATCGTTAGTTAAAATTATTTGAAATGTTAATTTATCGAAAAACTAGCAATTTTCAATTAATTAAAAAAAAAACAAATTACCTAATGATAATCTATATATGTAAAAGGACTTGTCCTCACTGACTGACGTAAGACGTACGCACAGCCGTAACCGCTGATGGTAGAAACGTGAAATTTGGACAGATGTTTACTTTCGTAATCTGGAAATCCACTAAGAAGGGATTTTGAAAAATTTTAACCCTTAAGGGGATAAATAGGGATTGAAAGTTTGTATGGATTTTTTTTTAAATCGCCACCGATTTTTATAAAATTTGAAATTTAGACTTTTAAAAGTATTTAATTGAACATGTATTTCATCATTTTTTTAGAATTCTCCCCCTATTATTATTATTATTTAGACCCAATAAGCAAGCGAAGCTGCGCGCGCCCACTGGTTCAGATATAAAATTCAATTTAATTCGTTAAAATAATTTATTATCAATGTATTTACACTTCCCTGATTTCTTAGCTACTTTTAATAACAAAAATATACACGCAATTTTAATATCAGAGACATGGTTAAAATCGTGTTTATCTTCGGCTTCTTATTCGTTCCCGGGGTATCATCTGATCCGTAACGATCGTAAAGGCCGAGTTGGGGGTGGCGTTGCCATCTATTTACGCTCGCATATTCCTTTTAACTTAGTGGACACATCCGAACATCAGCCTAACTCGGGCCCAGAACATCTCTTCATTGAGGTGTTTTTTACACACACTAAATTACTCCTGGGGGTCTACTATAACCCGTGCCTTANAAATAAGCAAGCGAAGCTGCGCGCGCCCTCTAGTTCAGATATAAAATTCAATTTAATTCGTTAAAATAATTTATTATCAATGTATTTATCATGTTATTACGTTAAATTATCGTCCGTAAACTGATTTTACACACAAACTGTTTATTTTTTATTGTGAGAAAAATTTACGAAGATATTTAAAGTAATACGTAATTAACATCTATTTTATTCAAAAACGAAACAACTAATAAATAAAAGAAAGAAAGAAAGACCGAATGAATTAAAAAACTGCTGTATATATCTTATCCTATCATAACCTACTTAAAAGTTAAAAGAACATAATATTTAAACGACAGTTTTTAACAAGAGCTATTTACCATTAAAATAAAGACGTTTTACGTAAACATCAGCATAGAATAGAACTGCAATTACTTAATACTTTAATAATTCAATAAATAGTAAATATAATTAGTACTTTATAACAGATTCTCTTTTACCATGCAATGAGCTTTGTTCATAATTAGCTACATGCGTTTAAGGTCAAAAGTAGTAAATAAGTAAAATAAATTGAAACGTTTTTTTTAGCTTTACTCTACATACCGAATATAACAGGGTAGGCGGAATGAACCTAGTGTTAAAACACTTCATTATCTATTTACCGCCGAATTCTGGAAGCATTGTGTGCTGAATGACGGAACTCATCATCGCGCTTTGCCAGAACGAAGAAATAAAAACATTAATAATTCATTTTCCTCGAATGAGAATCGAACTTGCGTATTATGTAAGTACATGTTTGCTTTATCACGCGATGGTAGAATATCCCTCTGAATTCAAATTCAAAATATTCTTTATTCAAATAAACTTATAATAAGCACTTTTGAATCGTCGAATGAACATATGAACAAAAAGCTACCACCGGTTCGGAAGGCAGTTCTGCTGAGAAGAGCCGGCAAGAAACTCAACAGTTGCTCTTTTCAAAATCGATGGTTCATTAGTTGGCAGCTATCCTGCATTACATTCAATAGACATTAATTCCATACATGTTTGTCCTCTAAAAATTCTTGAAAAGTGTAATAAGCTTTACTTGTCACAATTTTTTTTACTGATATTTTAAATTTTAAAATTTTGGAATGAAGGCGATAGGTTGCGCTTCGAATTTCACTTGTAGTGATAAAATAAAATACTGAGAGCTCTTCTCATAAGTGAGTAAAAAATAAATGTGCTTTCTGAAACTTTCTGAACATTAAATTTTAATTAATAATGATTTTAATATATGAACATAAACATTTTATTTCAACATGACTGATAATTTTCGACTAAGATTAATTTATATTTAGGTCTAGTTTCAAATTCACTAAAATTTATTTTGTTATTTATATACGTAACTATTATGTAAATAACAAAATAATTAAGTAAGCTGAGCCAAATACAAAATAATAGCGAGTACGTATTCCTAGCAAACGTCTTCCAGCTTGTACACAACGTCTAATTAGTTTAGTCTAATGTTTGTAGTTTCATTAAAACCTATATACTCAAAAATAAAACTATTATCTGAAATTGGTTTAATCTAATAAATTTTATCAGTTACCTAACAGAAAAGAATAAAATTTAAGAGCTTACGGAATTATAATATATTTAAATAATAATATATTTATTTATATTTTTTAATAATTGTCAGTCAGCGTGAAATGGATTGTAACTCATAGCGTACAAAAAACACATTGTCATAAACAATATACAAAATACAAACGTCATTTTTAATTTTTATAACCTATTCTAAAAGAATATTCAAACATTAGCAATTAGCATCAAATATTTATTAAAGTAAATAAGTATTAACAAAATGAGGGAAGTGGTTTTATCAAATTGTGAAAAAACGTTTATACAGAGAATTGTTTCAGAAGGACACGTAAGGAATTAAAATTATTAAGTTTAAATGTGCAAGTAATAATTTGGCGCTTAAACATTAACATTTTAAAATTCCAGCGCTTAGATGGCAGAATTTACAACGAGAACCGGAACCTTGATATAACATTTGGATCTGAATATGGTAGTTGCATAGTTACTTTGGGGGAAACGAAGTAGGTATTTCATTTAAAAATGCAGATATAATAAAAATTGGCAAAAAATTATGAATATATTAATATTGCAGAATATTATCACAAGTATCTTGTGAAGTTGTACAGCCGAAACAAATACGACCTAATGAAGGTATTTTATATGTAAATGTAGAAATCACTCCAATGGCGGCACCACAATTTGAGTTGAATAGGCAAACAGATCTCACAGTATACCTAAATAGACTTTTAGAAAAATGTTACAAAGATTCCAAATGTATTGATCTTGAGTCCTTATGTATTGTTGTTGAAGAAAAGGTAAATTGTAATTTGTTGAAATAATTTCTTTGTTGTAATATTATATATGTGGTTGGTTGCTTGGGGCTGTTGTGGTGCTATGGGACACTATCTAACTATAAAACAACATAGTTTCCATTTCCTTATAGGACAATGCATTATTTTCATTTTCTAGCTCTGGTGAGTAGACGGTCCTGCTTTAAGTTCTGTCATCCAACATGCATTGATTTAAAAACAGATTGTCGAGATATTAGATTTTCTCCGACAATTCAATATTTGCATGAAACAAATATATATGATTAAAAATATATATGATTAAATTTCATTGTTAATACATATTTTATTAATATTACTTTCAGGTTTGGTCATTAAGAGTTGATGTTAAAGTACTAAATCATGATGGAAATTTAATAGAATGTGCTAGTATTGCAACATTAGCCTCATTGGCTCACTTCAAACGTCCAGATGTCACTCGCAGTGGGGAAAATGTAATAATACATACATTAGCTGAAAAAGATCCCATACCCACAGTGTTATATCATTATCCAGTATGTTTGACATTTGCTATATTTAGTAATAAGTAAGTTTTTTATTTTTATTCTAATATTTTATCTTATTCCCACACTCAAGAAAGAGTATTTTGAACTAAACATACAAAAGCTAATGTGGGTGGCATGGATCTTTCCAAATAATTAAGCCATATGTCATTGAGACATCTAAATTTTTATTTGCTTCTTGTAACTAATTAGTAATTATTTTCAAAAATTAATTCTTTATGTCAATTGTAATATACACTATTTTCTGAATATAGTCTCTAGTATCTGTTCAGTTTCAATAAAACTTAAACATCAATAAGATGCTTGCCATCTTTGCTCCCTATCTATAACTAATCTATATTTTTAACATTTCAAAAGTGTTACTCAGCAATAAGGAAAGATAAATACTACATAAGTATTTAGAATTGAAACCTATGCCTCTTGTGAACTGTTTAAGAGCTCTGACCACTGAGAAGATATGCTCTCATTTACTTAATTCTTATACACTAGTGTATAAGAACTACAACTTATTTATGTTGTTAGCATCTTTTTACATCTTCTGTGTTTTTTCAAATTTTCATTACCCAAAGCTATTTAAAAACTTTTTTTGCGTCATACTATATCCTGCCTAGGCAGAGGATCCCTATCCCCACTTTCTGCCGAATTGTTGAGGCATTGGCGGGCAGGCTTGTTAGCACAGCAAGGTAATGAAAATATTAGATATTTCGTTGTCCCCTGTAAATGTTTCGAAATAAATGTATTCCCTGTGTGGGAATCAAACTCACAACTGTCACTTATACAGTCTAACACTAAGGCATAATAAATTATTAACTATTACAATTTATTACTTCCAGCATTATAATATCAGATCCAAGTTTCATAGAAGAATCTGTATGCATGAGCACAACAGATGAAGGAAATACTAGTGGTGGCTTGCTTGTTATAGGAATGAACCAATATAAAGAACTTTGTTTATTAGATTTGAGTGGAGCAGCCATTTATAACTCAAATATAGTACATAAAGCTATAGTAAATGCTGCGGAAAGATGTGCACAAGTTGTAGAGTTAGTTAAGAAGAAAATAATATGTGATGATACATTGAGGTGAGTTATATAAGAAATTATTAAAAAACATCCAAAACATTGCAGTGTTCCATTCTTTTTCATTTCTTTATACATTGCATATTGAGTGGCGGAACTCAGTGCTGCAATTTGTTCGCCAGAGTAGGAAAATGAAAATAAGGAAGAAAGGAAAGAAATGTTTATTTAGGTTTATACTTCCATTTCTTTGCTCTGGTGTTGGGGCAAAGTGCACCATTGACTTCTGCAACTCAACATGCAGTGCATGCAGAATTTGGTAGACAGTGAGGAACGGAGTGTTTTAACACTAGGTTCCCTCTGTCTACCCTGCTGCGTGCGGGATACAGTGTAAAGCTGATTTAATTGTAATTTATTTTAGTTAATCTATACATATAATATAATTGTTACTGACTCACTGACTCGCTTAATAGATGGTGCTTATCAATGTAATAAGAACCCTAAAAAATAAACATATTTAAGGCTGTAAATATTAAAAATTATGATTTTATGTGTCATCCTTGATAAAGGTGAACTCACCACTTAAATTTAATTAAACAAATTTAAAAAATTGGCATGCTATGTTTTTGGCAAATTGGCGTGCTGTAATTAAAGTTATTTGTGTATTTAACCCAACCCTTAATTTGTTGTCGGTATTAATAGGTATAATAAAATATTAAAAGGTACATTAGTTAAATAAAAATAGTCTTAAAAGGCTAATGTTACATTTATTGTGCATGTTTACGTTTTATATATATATCTTCTTCTTCCTGGCATTAATCCCGGCTATTACCAGGGCCTGCCTTCCTACTTAACCTACTCCACTTTGCACGATCTTTTACGTCCTCGGTGGTTAGACCATTGGCTCTCATGTCCTGCATCACGACATCCAACCAGCGCTTCCTTGGGCGTCCAGGAGGTCGCGCCCCAGGAACTAGTATAGCAAGGCACTTGCGTCCGACATAGTTCTTAGGCCGGCGCGTAACGTGGCCAAACCATCTCAAGCGACGCTCTTGGAGCTTATCCGCTACGTCACGGACCCCAAGACTACCTCGAATGAATGTNTCAGTTCTATATGTCCAGTTATTCGGGAATGTCAAGCTAAAAAGTTTAAATTGGATATCGGATAGGACCTTTGGACCTTTTGGGATCTGGTATCATTTCATGATGGTATTATAGCGATTAATATGAGATACGCTATTGAAAATTATTTAATATTTATTTTATACATAAAGAGTAAAATTAAAGATCGAATTTTTGTGGAGAAATTGTCCAAATTTCCACATAACACCCAACCTTCCGCATAACACAGATGACACCCATCCCAGTCGGAAGACGATGACGACTTTGCCAATCTAATGTTATTAAATATCCCTTTGATCCAGCTAGCTTTGCAATTAAATTACAATAATAACGCACACAGCACATCATCACAATATCCATGCAAAAA
Organism: Heliconius nattereri; assembly: GCA_013403645.1. Taxonomy (NCBI): domain Eukaryota; kingdom Metazoa; phylum Arthropoda; class Insecta; order Lepidoptera; family Nymphalidae; genus Heliconius; species Heliconius nattereri. Next base: position 3,154,218 of record JAAIXI010000236.1, read on the forward strand.
TAATAATAAAAATGTTAAGTCTATTAGATTAGTTCATCAGAACATCCGTTGCTTGCAGACGGGGGGCAAGCAGCTAGAGCTGGAATTATTCATGAACTCGGAAGAAATGAGTATTTTGTGTATTTCTGAACATTGGTTAAAGGTGAACCAGCTCATGTTTAATTTCAGAAACCACCGGATAGGAAGCTTATTCTGCAGAATCAACACAATACACGGGGGGTCGCTTATTATAATAAACAAGAACCTTAAGTTCAAGGAACGGAAAGATATTGTGTCCCTTTCTGTAGAATGTTCTATCGAATTAGCGTGTGTTCAACTAGAGCAATTCATTGTTATATGTGTATACAGACCTCCCTCCGCTAATTTAAAATTATTTCTAGAAGTAATGGATGAGGCCTTAAGCAAACTTACCAAGTCGGGTAAGCCTTTGTTAGTGTGTGGGGACTTTAATATTAATATTTTGGAAAGTTTAAGTCCCACCATTAATTTATTAAGTCTTTTTAAGTCACACAATTTCAGTTTAAAGATCTTTATTCTCATTACGACAACGTCATTTACATGAGAAATTAAATAAAATAAATATATATAGTATAAAAAAAGGCATTAGTGAACAAAGCTTAGAGTAAAAATAAAATGTAAATATAAAGTTAACATAAAAATGTAAATATTAGGTAAAAATAAAATGTGAATATAAAGTTAACATATAAGTAAGAGTAAAATTACTAATAAAAACATACAAAACAAAATAAAACATTCATCCAATGGATCTAAATCCAAACCCCATCCACGCCCGTTGCCCAGCCATCATTCACCTCTTAAGAAGAGAACGATCGCTAAGCACGGACGTGCGGAGCTCGGACCTAAACTCATCAAATGACTTACAATTTCTAATTGCTTGCGGTAAATCATTGTATAGCATCACTCCCTGAAAAGTTATTAGTTTGCTCCCATATTTAGTACGTGTCTTTTGTAATATCAAATTATGCGCTCGTCTGTGATGTTGGTTCTGCTTGCCCTTGATCTCGAACGAAATCTCAGTGTGAACACTTCCATCTAAGATTTTTCGAATAAGTATGCATGTAGTGTAGTTGTATAACTGTTTTATGTTCATTAATTTAGTATTTTTGTATAATTTTTCTGTAGGTGTTAGATGTGGATAGTTAAAAAGTGATTTAATAATTTTATTTTGTGATGTTTGTATGCGTTGTATATGACATTTCGAAGCTGTTCCCCATATTTCGATTAGATACAAGAGATGTGATTTTACCAGTGAGTTATATATCATTAGCCGGACTCGATGTGGAAGACATCGAGCGATTGATTTAAGTATGTACATAAGATTGGAAAGTTTGTTACATATATAATCAACCTGTGGATTCCAACTGAGGTGAGAGTCGAGCCATATCCCAAGGTATTTTTCTTTATTCTTCTCTAGCAAGGGAATGTTATTAATAGTTAGAGGCATATGGTGTGGAATTTTTTTATTTTTCGATTTGAAAAACATATAACAGGTCTTTTCAGTGTTAATGGTTAGTAGGTTGCTTTGAAACCATGTATATAAAATGTCTAGATCTTGTTGTGCCCGAGATAAGATATCGTGTACTGAATGTCCGTGATAAATTAAGCAAGTGTCGTCGGCGTAAAGGGTAAGTTCCCCGTGTAGGTTCAATTCACAAATATTATTGATGTAAATTAAAAAGAGTAAGGGCCCTAAAATGGACCCCTGAGGGACGCCACAGGTTAAAGTGGCTGGCTCACTCTGGTAAATTCCTATTTTGACAATTTGAGACCGATTTTCAAGGTACGATTTGTAAATGTTAAAGGCGTTGTCAGAAATACCTATACATGCAAGTTTATGTAGAAGAATCGGATGGCTCACTGTGTCAAATGCCTTTTTTAAATCAATAAAAACCCCTAAAACATGTTTCTTATTGTCGATGTTTGTCCTAATTTTTGTTGTGAGATCTAGAGCAGCAGAGAGTGTATTTGATTTTTGTCTGAAACCATATTGCTTATGAAAAAGAAAGTTTATTTTATTAAGGTAATTTAACAATCTAATGTACAAAATTTTCTCAAGAATTTTTGACATTACTGGTAAAACAGAGATTGGTCGATAGTTGCTAGGATCTGTTTTCTTACCGGATTTGTAAATAGGACATACTTTAGCTACTTTTAAAGCATCAGGAAAGCTACCTTCTAAGAGTATTTTGTTAAAACTAGAATTTAATCGTTCAACTATGTTATTTTTGATTGTGTTAATTATTTTGGTACTGATACCATCTATGCCAGTACTAGAATTCATATCAAGTTCATTAATTATTTTAAGAATTTCAGTTTCAGTGCAAGGATTTAAATGTGTTAATTTTAAGGTAGTATTATTTGTGCGAGATTGAGTGAATATAGTGTTATTGTGAAATTTATGAGGAATATCGTTTGCCAGTTTATAGCCTATGGTAGAAAAATACTGATTTAAAGCGTTACAGACTTTAGTTGGTTCAGTAATTTGCAAATCATTAACAGTTATTGTCGGAGGTCTGTGGTTTACTTCTTTAGTTTTGTTATTGATAAGATCCCCAAGTAAATTCCACATTTTCTTTGGTTCTCTTAAACATTTTTCAAATTCTTTGTTGTAGTAAGTTTCTTTACTGTTTTTAATTTCCTGCGTAGTTTTATTTCTCATTAGTTCAAATTCAGCTTTCAGTTCCTCATTATAAGGGCTCTTTTTAAGTTTTATCCATAACTCAATGCGCCTCTGTATGTCTTGAATAATGTTTTTATTTATCCAATCATCTCTAGGTAAGTTTAAAATTTTTGTTTTTTTAATTTTACTCTTGGTGACACATGTAGCTACGAAGTTTAATAAGGAAATAAAATCGTTAGCAATTAAGCTTTGTATATTTTTTAACATTAGTTTTAGCTTAGGGTAATCTATTGATTCATAATTGATTTGTTTTTTAGGTGGACGTTTGTATTTCCTAATTTCCAGAAAAATTTGTTTGTGGTCTGATATACTGGAGTCTATAATTGCCATGTGAAAGCTATTACATCTAAGATTAGTAGATACATGGTCTATAATAGATTTTTTTAGGGATGTCTCTCTAGTACAGTACTGATCATCTATACTGTTTAATATCAAAAATCCCGCTTCGGTTAGTGTTCGTTGGTACAATTTTGTCTTATTATTTGATTTAAGCAAGTCTATGTTGAAATCCCCGAAGATTAAAGCTCGTTTCTTATGTTGAAGTTGAAGATTGTAATCTTCTAAAAATGTATTAAAATTTGTATCGCCAGGATTATAGACAACCCCTAATTCGAGGGAATACTTTTCTAATAGTATCCATAAATAGTTGTTACCATTAAGATATGTAGATTCAGTTAGTTTGTGGTCTAGGTCATTGTGAATATAAGCCGAAACGCCACCACCAATTTTATTAGACCGGCAGTTATAATAGTGTGTATAGTCTGGAAGTTTCAGAAATAAGGCTNATTTTTGTATAATTTTCCTGTAGGTGTTAGATGTGGATAGTTAAAAAGTGATTTAATAATTTTATTTTGTGATGTTGGTATGCGTTGTATATGACATTTCGAAGCTGTTCCCCATATTTCGATTAGATACAAGAGATGTGATTTTACCAGTGAGTATCCATATCCATATCATTAGCCGGACTCGATGTGGAAGACATCGAGCGATTGATTTAAGTATGTACATAAGATTGGAAAGTTTGTTACATATATAATCAACCTGTGGATTCCAACTGAGGTGAGAGTCGAGCCATATCCCAAGGTATTTTTCTTTATTCTTCTCTAGCAAGGGAATGTTATTAATAGTTAGAGGCATATGGTGTGGAATTTTTTTATTTTTTGATTTGAAAAACATATAACAGGTCTTTTCAGTGTTAATGGTTAGTAGGTTGCTTTGAAACCATGTATATAAAATGTTAGTGTTCGTTGGTACAATTTTGTCTTATTATTTGATTTAAGCAAGTCTATGTTGAAATCCCCGAAGATTAAAGCTCGTTTCTTATGTTGAAGTTGAAGATTGTAATCTTCTAAAAATGTATTAAAATTTGTATCGCCAGGATTATAGACAACCCCTAATTCGAGGGAATACTTTTCTAATAGTATCCATAAATAGTTGTTACCATTAAGATATGTAGATTCAGTTAGTTTGTGGTCTAGGTCATTGTGAATATAAGCCGAAACGCCACCACCAATTTTATTAGACCGGCAGTTATAATAGTGTGTATAGTCTGGAAGTTTCAGAAATAAGGCTTGCTCCTCAGATTTAATCCAAGTTTCAGTGAGTAATATTATTTGTATCTTGAATGGTGCAGCTGACAGTATACATTTTAGTTCGTCCAACTTTCCTTTCTTACAAAGGCTTCTTATATTGAAATAAAGTATGTTTAATCTGGATCTACTGATGTTTATACTATTATAATTAGATGCGAGTTCGTATGTAGTACAAACATCACGTAAATGTGAACTGTCAGCTATGGGCACTAGTTTTTTGAATCTGAAGAAACTATTTTTGGTATTCCCTTATGATATTTAATAATAAGATTATTTTCACCTTCCTGGTTACGACGTTTTAGTTCTCCTCGGAGTTCATTAAAGTATTTCTGTTGAGTAGGTGTTTGGTCTGCAAATATCTTAATCTTTTCATTATTCAAATTATTTTTATTCTTCAGTATTGAAAAAGCGGTATCTTGACTATTAAAGCATATTTTTAATTTGCGATTTCTGTTGGGTGTGTATTTACCAAGACGAAATATTTTAGGTTGTGGGAAATCATCTATTATTTCTGATAATATCTTATTGACCTCTGTTTCATCCATTTGTTTACGCTGTAATGCGCTAACCGCGGTCGGTTCCGGAATTCCCATAATAACAATATTTTTCGCTCTTATATTACGTTCTTGAATCTCACGTATAACTTCTTCATTTGTACAAATATAGGAGTTCGATGAAGGTACAACATTATTTGAGGAAGTATTTTTTAAATTAGAAAAGTCATCCTCCAAATTTTTTATTTTCTTTTGATTGTCAGTAACAGTACAGGCAAGTTCAGTAACATTTTTTTGAATACGGGTTTGTTCTAAAGATATAGTAGTAGTTGTAGATTTAATTTCTTCAATTTGAATTTTAATATCCGACGTGTTTTGTTCGTTATTTTCTAAGAGCTTTTCTAAAAGAGAAGTAATACCAGATAGTTCTTTGCGTAGTTCCTGAATCTCATATTTGCAATCACATTCTGGTTGTTTCCGTTTGCGTTTTGTTATATTGTGAATACTCGAAGTATCAATATTCAGACTCGCAAGGTCCGGCTGCGAGCCACCTCCCGTAGCTGTTAGCGGCGGTGAACGTAAAACGCTCATTCTCAAAGTTGATATTTGCACAAACTTAGAAAAGAAATAATCGTGTATGCAACTAATTGAGACGAAAAATGCAACTGTCTTGTTTACCCGAGGGGGAGCGGGGCGCCGCACGCACTGTTGGATTTTTCTGCGTCACTAGTCACAGTAACAAAAAGTCACAAACACACGGTAGTTACTCACTGTAAAATAAGCTTTAAGTCCTTTCAACAGTAGCCACTTTTGATTATTAGCAAATTAATTGAATTTTATTAATTTTGAGTGCACGTCTGCTCTGTTCACAAGCTAGGCTAGTCTCTCCATTTTTTCCAGTATTACAATACCAATCATTTATATTCTTGACTTTTAATATACTATACATGTAATATTGTGTGTAAAATCTGTTTAGTCATTTGAAAGATTTGATCACATAGTGTTTTTGTATATGGAATTTCAATTTTACCATTCCTAAATTTATTTTAAATTCCATCTTTCTGCATAGTCCAAATAAATAAAATTAGGTTCTAATATTTATCTTGTTATATCTACAAAAATATATTATTTGCTCATTTAAAGTGTCTGGTAAAGTAGGTCGCACGTCTATTTCGACTTCATTACCACTAAATCAGTGTCACACCTAATAAGGATAAGTATATTGACCGCGTTACCGCGTTAAGCTATACGTGTCTTTATTTTTAATTGTCTTTCTTGTCACAGCCACAAAGAAGTTTGTGGATTACGTTTAAAAGATAAATAATAAAGAAACTCGTTTCACACTTATTTTTTTTATTTTATAACATGTATTACTTTCATTTAGCGGCCTCCATTTTCTATAGATTCAAGACAACTTTTTGAGTAAAATCGCGGAGCTAAACGCTGAATTTTTGCTAACCAGATAGAGTACGAAAATATTTTGAATATACACATTTCACCGTGTGTGTGTTCTTCGGAATAGAACCCACCATCGCCTTTGCAGCTTTCACAGTCATATTAGTATACTAAATATACACTATGAAACTGTATAATTAATAGTAAGATATATACCAGTAAAAAAACATGTAGATCATTAAGTATTAATAAAAATATTATATTTTATTTATGAAATACATTATCAGTACTTTATTATTTTATTAATCTGAACGTTCAAAAAATCCTGCACCTCTGGCCTTTAATAGTACTTTACTGCATACTACTCTCTTAGTAAGATCTTATTATATATTTTAGTTGTATATTATGCTTTTTTCTAGGCAAAAAAGGGCAAAAATCAATTTCAGTGAAATTATAACAAGTGATCACGTACAATCACTCAGCATGAAGGATTTGAGCATTTGCCTTAAGAATTACAACGTGAATGAGATGTCGTCGCAGGAGGACAGCGACATGAAGGATAGCGACGTAGAACCAATAATTAGTAAATATGATGGTAAGTATAAATTTATTGTTATATGAGACTTTTGTGTAAGGTTAAAGCAATTTTTTTAATACATAGTTATTTGTTTTTATTATAAATATTGTTGAGTCAGTGCTACCAGGACTAAAGCTTTATCATGATCATCAAAAGTATTTATTCATATACATGGTTGCTATCACATTGGTATTTTATTTGTTAATAAAAAAAAATAACTGTTACGAAATCAAATAAGTAATAAGAAAAAAAACATTTGTAAGATTGCGTTTAGTAGTTTTTGGCCGTATTTACTTGAACTGAATTATATTGATAACTGGCGGCCCCCGCGTGGCTTCGCCCGCTTTGACTGTACAAACAAGCTTAAATTAAATGCATTTCTTTTTCATAAATTACTTGTTCATTCAACAAATACTATACTGTAAATCTTTCATCCTTTTGGTTTTGCCGCACATAACGTGTGTAACGTGTGTAATTTTGTAAAGAAATATAAATTTTAAATAAATATTTCATTTCCTCGATTGGGGATTGAATCCACTACTAGTTGATTTTACAATCCCACCTTGTGACTTTCCATTGTCACAGCTAGTCACTTTTGTGAGACCCTCCTCCATATTATATTTTGGTACTATACATAGAAAACAGTACGAAAGTTATTCTTGTTGACACAATTTTTGTGTTTTTAATACTGAAATGACGTGAGACACAACCTTAATTTACACGTAAACTTGCCTGTTGGTAATTGAGAACTGCCTAACTATGTATAAATATATTTGTAAAGGTAGTGAACACCAATATATTCTTATTTATGTGTAAAGTTGGCTTCTTAATATGTAAATTAATTGATTTGTGATATTTTTCAATGCGGGGCTTAAATTTAGGATCCCTCCCCCCACTTTTTGTCATACAATATCAGGCACGTCAACTCCTCTCCATAATCCCTGTTTGGTGTTATTTATGGATGGCCCTTATGAACTTATTATGAATTATTTCTGAACTATCCATCCTGCTAGGAATAAAGCTATAAAAATGTCGTATGAAATGAGGGAAAAACAGATAAATGGTGTTCTAAAATTAATTCACTATAATTAAATATGACAAGAACATGTAACCTAATAATGTGTAATTATTGTTTGATAAAAATAAGTTTTCTTTTTTATTTTACTTCGTGATATTTATCAGTTCATCTATCTAGTGTTTAATTTATAGTTACTAGGTAATTTATAGTTACTATATAATGATTATCATCCTAAAATATTTAAATAAAAAAATATATTTTATTTGCAGTTGTACCATCACTACCACAAACGGCCGAATTAAAAGTAAAGAAAGCAACCTCAACATGGATAGAAATATCATCAGAGTCAGAGGAAGAATGAAACTATGCAAGGTTGTCAAATAAAATGTAATAAAAGTTACATTTCACATTTTAAATCTAATAAAATCTCTCTTAACAGTACTTAGAGTTTTAGCATTGCATTTCCCTTGTTAATTAACAATCAAAACTAAATAATGGACTATATACAAATATATATTTGTATAGATGTATATTTCACACATGATATACCAGATTTCGTAGAAAAATAATAAATACCTATTTATTATCAAATACAATGGAAAGTCGTAACTACATAGTGTATGGAAAAAAAGGTAAATTGAAAAAAGTTATTTTAATGCTTTAGGGGATGTCTCATTAAATTGAGTGATGTTACATCGAATTTACACCATAAAATATAAAGTCATTATCATGTATACAGCGTAAGAGAAGTCAGATAAATTTTTTTTTAGCTAAAGTGATTGCTGTTGAAGACAGTATATAAATAATAAATTTCATTAGATTTTCTTGTCAAATTTACATTTGTTATTTGTGTGAAATATATACAATTGTCTATACTTAATAGTCTGAAATACCTAAGGATTTCTTTTTCACTCTACTTAGAAACATAGTCCAATATTTAGTGAAAACATTTCATAAGGAAAATATATACATAGAATATTTTAAAATTTCATGGAAATAAATACATCATTTTTGCAGAAATACAATGAATAATAAGAATGTTATAATTGGTAATACAGATGTTAGTTTTTTAGGGCACTAAACCTTAGAAGTCTATAGTGTTTCAAAGTATCAACATGAATAAAATACCATAAAACATTAAGGTATATTTAGAAATATGAAATAAATTTCATATATCAACATCATTACTACAAAAAAATCTATATTTATTTACAATATTTGTAATTATTGGAGACAATCTATAAATGTTATACAGTAATGCCTTATTCAAATTTAATAATTATTAAAATTTATTAAAAAAAAGGCAATTTAAATAACATGTTTGTCATCTCCTATAATAATAAAACATTTATATCTCATTATAATAAGTAAATTACAATATAATACAAACATACATTTTTGAATTATGTAAACACAAAGAAAAAATGACTAGTAGTCAACTATTATTAAATGTGTAAATATACAACTTCAGATGACAAAGGGTTTGAGTTCTATTTCATTTTTATATATTTTTAAGTAATTTTCTTTCATTAGTGTAAGATTACACTTAAAATTTTTGATTTTATAATATAATATCAATAAATTAGAACAATTCATAAAATGTTGATTGTAAATTTACAAAGAGAAATCTATAAGGCATACACTAAAGCTAATGTTACAACTATATTTCATAAATTAAAATCACATATCACTACACTGAGTCTGAGTTCATACCATTCTTCTGGTCTAACTTGTTGCCATTTGTTTTAACTGTATATATAAAATATGTAACAATCTCCTTTTCATTGACTGGCAATGATTTAAAATGTTTTTGTATAGCCTGAAATTCATAAAAGTGTTAATTATTTTAAAATAACCTTAAGAGTGCAGATAAGTGCATTTCATTCACTTTTTATGAAAAATGGTAATGTTTAAACTAGAATTTAAATTATCTTTACTTTCAAATTCAAAACAAAATTGATACACATTAAAAAAATATATAATAGTGGATATTTTAAAAGTGAGAGCACATAAATTATATGAATTGCTTTACTTACTTCAGCCAATTGAGTCTTATTCAACCCTGGTTTTGTTGGCACCTTGTAGTGTTTTTTATACCTCCTAAGAGTATTAACTTGCAGTTGAACCCAGTCCACCTCTGGTGTGTCCATTTCCGCTTCATGACTGTCATCCTCGGAGTCCTTTGGCCTCCTTTGCTTTGTTCTCGCACATTGTATCATTGTCTTATGATAATCACAGATATATGTGTGCCTAGCCTGAAATTGTAAATAATTACTATTATTAAGTCGCTTTGTTTACGCGTACGTAATTTTTGTTTGAGTTCATTCGATGTTAATATAAATGGAAACGCGTGCCACAACCAATGCCATACCGACCTGAGGATCTATATTAAGTTTGAGCCTCCTTTGAGCCACTGTTTTCTGTATGCGCTTGCTGTACGATGCGTTGCCAGCAGGTCGCCTACATCGGTCGCTGTCATCCACAAGGCAACATATTTGATCTGAATTACCTCTAGAATCTTCTTCTCCCGTGCTAAACCCGTTGTTCATTGGATACTCGCGTTGAATCATATATAACAGGTAAACTTTATATTTCACACAAGGTCTCGCACTGGGCGATGCAAAATAGTTCGACGTATTCACAAAGCCTCCGGATTGAGGTTATGATAAGTAAAAACACAGATCATTTCGGCGGAGCAGTCAATTAATAACATATCAAAACCACCCGGGGATCTCGATTTCACACCGCAATGCCCACAATAAGACAAAGTTTTTTCAATCACTGCACATTTACACAAATAATGCAATGTTCATGGCTTCGTCGGGCGAGCTCGCGATGTGTTACGGGTGTTGCACTGAATGTGTCGACGTTACGAGGTCTAATTCATAAAGAAGTGTATTTTACGGTGTCCCTCAACAGACCCGCAGGCTTAATTCAAGCAAGTGAGCACAAATTACAAATGTAGTACCGATCGCCATCCGAGTATACGTCCCGCTCCCGTCACCTCACTCAACGCAATACCGAACGCGCCAATGGCCGGGCCGCGCGCTCGGCGCATACACGCAAGTATGACACATACGCCTCTGTGAACACAGCTCATATTGACATCGCGCGCGTGTGGGTGCATAGTGCGCTATTGTATCGCGCCGTAGCTATACTTACGTATAAACAAAAAATAAAGCCGTACGGGACGCTGCGATTGGCTGGCGCGCGGCGGGCTTTTCAATTTCGACCAATCGCAGCTCGTTATAAGTGACATCGCCTGTCTTGTATTTATTAGTGCGACCGAACACGAAGTTCCCTACGTAATAAGCGCTGAAATCGTGTGCTCGTTTATAATAAATATATACTCGGTGAGTTTTATTATTTCATATAATAGTAAGTGTATTATTATTTAGATTCGATGTAGTGTTTACACGATATTTGTTTTGGTCATCTAGTGCCATTGTTGAATTGTTATTTTTACTTGAACATTCTAAATTTATAAGCAAATGGCTGCCGAGAGCGAAGTAGTGACACTATACATAACACATGTAGTATTAGGTGAGTAGATATAGCGGTACACACACAACTAAATCAAACGAATAATTATGTTACTTCATTAAAATTGTAGGTTATGTTATTAAAACTTCATTATACGTTCAATAATATTGAATATATATTTTTAAATATACTTAGTTTTTTTTTGTTTTACTTAACACAAATTCAAGTTTTGGTGTCTGAATAAAAATTCTTATTGTAATTTTAGAGCTTTATTTTGACACTTTAAATTAAGTATATCCGAAACAAATAATAAAATAAACTATTAGGAATTTTAATAGATACGTATCATTATTTTTTCATTGACAATTAACGTTCGATCAGTTAAAATCAACATCGCTTACACATCGATATCGTATTATACATGCGCAAGCGCAATTAGAGTGACCACTGTCGTCAGTACTATTATTATTTTCTTATATAATATCGTCTAACTTAAATATAAAAATGTTAATTTATTTTAAATTATGTTTAGTACTATATCAATTAGTATTAGGAAAACAAAAATAAAAACAAGGCTTTTTATCGCTCCGTTCTTCATACACTTTAAAGTATTAAACCTCTGTATGCCGAACATAGCAGGGTAGCCAGAGGGAATCTGGGAACCTAATGTTAGGACACTCATTTCCATTAAGACACTTCCGTTCCACAGTTTTCGTTGAATTCTGGAGGAATTGCGTGGATTGAATCACATTTCATTGACTCAACGTAGTTAACAACGCTTTGCCTAATTACCAGAGCGAGGAAATGAAAATATTATATTTGTTCGAGTGGTAAACGAACCCACATCCGGTCATGTTTACAGTCACACAGTTTGTGCCTCTGCATCCTAACCTCAATTACTGATTGGTAAAAATAATTTCCACCATTATTTTTAATAATGTATGTTAAAAATATTACAATTAGGTATTTAAAGAAATTTCTTAATTATAACGCATCCCTATGTCGTAACAGGACGAGAAAATTAAAATTATTTGAACCATCGTGTTCAAGAAGACACAAATTTGCGCTTTAGTCACTAAAAAAACCCCTTTTAAAGTGTCGCCAATCTTCTAAAGCACTACCCTTATAACCGCGCCAAGTATCAGCACATTAGGCCGTAGCGCTTGGAGTTGCTGCCAGTATCATGATCATCTGGAAAGTAAGGCCAAGTTGGCCTCAAAGAAACTGGGGGATGACCTCAATAGAGCGAGACAGTACTTCACGCCAAAACAGCTATTGGCCCTGTATAGGGCGCAGGTTCGGTCTCGTATCTGTTCTCATCTGTGGGCTTGTGCATACAACGTACAGCCGTTTGAATTGTTGGGGACCAAATGATCTGTGAAGGGCTTGACACATTGGATTTACGTAGACATTTATCATGGGGAGTGTTCTGGGGAACTGTTTGACTTGTTACTTGCTGCCGAATTCTCTAAACGCATAGTAGGTTACAAACTTAAATACCATCCTGGATATGTGGCAATGGCATGACTGTGCGGTTTTGTAGGAACTTCGTTCCAAGCGCCACGCATCTAAAATGGCCTATCTACGGCAGTGTTTCTAAGTCCATACGACTTGGATACCTTCAAAAAGCGCCTCTAGTTTCCACCATAAAGGCCGGGGACGCACTTGCAGCTCCTCTGGTGTTGCACGGAGTCGTAACCTAATGATACTCTGTTCCCTATGCTCGACATTATGTGTAAAATAGGAAAGGGACTCAACAACGCGCCTTGTCTACTGACCCACGAAATTAAAAAAATTTAAATACAATTATTTAACCAAATTAAGTGCGAGCCAACAAGCTTCGCATTTATAGTGGACGCCATGACGGTCTCAGGAAAATATGTCTTCCATAGATTTTTTTTTATGAATTGTTATAATATTAATTTTAACGTTCTTACTTTACCTGTAGACGCAAATAATAATATAAATCTATTGACTATAATAAATTAGAAGACGGATGGACGTCCTTTTGGAACGGACATTGAAAGATATCTTCTAAGTTAATGAATTTAAATACGGATATATTTTGTTAGTCTTCTCTATTTATATGAAAAATAAATGCAGACTATCTTTTAGGTTCGATTATTTAGGTACGTTGAATTATAAACTAGTAAGTATTTTTACATTTTGTCTAACAAGATTGGAGAATTACTCTTTTATATAGATATATTTATAAAATAATATTTTTATCAAAATATTCTTGGAAATTATTGAACATTCAATTAAAGTATAGTCTAAAGTGCAAAATACAATTATCACATAATAACCAGTGTAGAATGCAAAATTACACACAAAGGGACCAAATCTCTTAAAAACTAGACAAAAAGGAACCATTTTGTATATTATTATCTTTTATTCACTATAAATTATTGTTTTTACCAAGTCGATGCGAATAATCCTTTATATATTTTCTCTGCAAAGAATATTATAGCCGTCATGTAATTCATTGTCAGCTAGTTGCAAGTCAGTAAGAAGAATTTACAAAAGCCATTGAAAATAAATGATACTGTATAAAACTTATTAGCCGAAAAGTAATAAAAGTGGGACAAAATAACGTAAAAGAGTAAACTCTCCCCTTTGTGCCCTTAAATTAAATCTCCAGATAACAAGTATAAAGGAAGCTGTATAATAAAACCCAAAGCAAACGTGTTTACGCCTGGTTGTTGAACTCTTAAATGTCTTAGGAAGTAACTAATACACAAATAGTACCCTTCTGATCCGTCCTTATGTTTTTTGTGACCAAATTAAATATTATATTTAATATATATATTTTTTCTTTGCTTTCAATGCAATACCTATTGTATAATAATGCATCTCACAATCATATCTTGTTTAGCATACTTGTTTAACGTATTTAATGAATCTAAAATGGTCTAGTATTTTATTACGTTACGATATTTTACGTAAATTAAATATTAAAGAAAATGAAATATTTTAATATTTTTTACAATTACTAGTTATAATATTACCTAATTAGAAATAATATTAAAGCTTATAAAACAAGGTAAAGTTCCGAGAGTTCATAAAATTGTATATTTATGATTAAGTTATGAATGTACCTACATTTTTATACTTAATGGAATTACATAAGCATGTTTTAGTAAACAATATCAGCATAACATTTATCAACAAAGCCATAATTAAAATAAAACTATTTGTTGTACTGTTATCGAATTAAATAGAAATATTTACATTTTCAACATTAGTTACCAGTTTCTAACCAATTAAATAAAATTTCGAAAAATATCAATATTACAATATTAAAAGTAAAATAAGTTCGGGTAAGTCGGAGAGAGTATGAGGCTGCGCTAATCGTCTTATTGACCGGTTACTGGACGGGCTCGCGGGCGTCGTGCGCGCTCGGCGCCCGTCGGCCCCCGTCGGCCTCGTTGGGGCGCCGGCCGCTGCGCGTTGAGGGCGCCACCGTGCACTTGTTTAGCGTCCTACTATGCGACGTTGCCAAATGTATTGACTTTAATACTAACGAAGACAAAACGTACGCGCGTGGTGAAACTTTCGAGCCGGCAGCTTTTTGTTAAATGAACTTGAGTGTTTTCGGTATTTACTTGTCGCGTTTCATTACAAAATGTCAGCACCCTTATAATCATATAGATTCTTTGTGATCAAAGAGACGGCGGTGTTTAAATATCAAGTGTATCGTTGAAAACATTGAAAGTAAAGATCGAAAGTGATAATACAGCATAAAAGCTAGTATTGAGCTATATATTTTTGATAAAGGATATGGTTTTAAAAACAATACAAAACAAAGAATAATCGGAGGCAGCTGAAGCGGAATAAAGAAACTGGTTAGCCGAAAGCGGCGATTGTGATATGGGGGAACGGGGCGCAACGGGGGGCGCGTGGGGTGCGCGCGACGATGCCTCGTGGTGGCCGGGCGGCTCCGGCGAGATACAGCACCAGCAGCAGATAAATGAGGAGATAGCTAGGAGTACAGCGACTGTATCGCATCAATTATATTCATATAAAATGACAGGAGGGTTTTCTAACAATGGTGCCGAAACTACGGCATCACCTGGCTTTGATTATCGTTTGATGACTGGTGCTAGCACAAGGGAGGAATCGCCGCAACAGCCATGGTGGTATGCCTCGGGATCAGTTGAGCAACAGCAACAGACCTCGTCGCCATCGGTACAGTATTTTTTAAAAATAAAATAGATTTATGTACCTACGTTAAGGAATACTTAAAATATTTGAGTTCTGGAAGACACTTCATATTTTATAACCGTTTCCCGAACATAGCATTATTTAAAACTGAATAATTTACTATGAAGACAATAATTACTAAGTATTTATTATTATTGTATCATACACACATATCAACATTCAGAAGTATAGATAACGCGTAAGTTTGTAAGGGCGAGACGTAGGGGTTCAAGACGTGAGCATTTGTTTTATTTAACTCTTT
The DNA here is from genome assembly GCA_013403645.1 of Heliconius nattereri. NCBI lineage: Eukaryota > Metazoa > Arthropoda > Insecta > Lepidoptera > Nymphalidae > Heliconius > Heliconius nattereri. The sequence goes on from JAAIXI010000236.1 coordinate 3,169,943, forward strand.
TTCTTTGTCTATGGCAATTTTAATATGAGCTTTAATATTAGAACAATTCATTTTCTTCTGAAAAACCGTCCTAAAAATTATGTCTGACTACAAAATTCAACGACATAATATACAAAGAGGAACAGTTTGATTTTATACATTTAAAAAAATATTAGGTATCGATTGGCACAATTGAAAGTTAGTAATCAAAAGAAGTTATTATGGAAAATGTGCATTTAAGTACTTACGTATCATATAGAGGTGCTAAAGTTAATAGTTTCGTGTTCATAAATATTATTTCAGGCTTGTATTAAAACTCATACTGTAAATTGTCGATTGTATTTGCATTTGAAAAAGTTTGGCTACATCACTACAATGATTGGTTTGTTGAAATGGTTTTGTTATGTGGTCAATAAAATAAATTATATAATTATTTAGCTGTAGCTTTATTGTAGATAAATTAGAGGTTAACTAAAATAATAATCATTATGAATGTTTTTTTTATATTTGAAATTACTAAATGGATTTGTCTTTTGCAAATCAGAAATATGTCAGTGAGGTAATATTAATAAATATTATCTCACTGATATATTTCTATAAAGAGGCACAGCAGCACATCAATTGACTGTATACTAAACGGTTGTAAGTTCAATTCCCAATCAGGGGAATTAATTATCTTACTGTATGTTGGATACAGTGAGACGCTAAAAAAAATCAGTCAATAAACAATTATTGTTGTATAATTTACATTTATCAACACATAAGATAACAAAATAGAGGTTTCAATAACTTAAAACCAATATTGTGGTTTATAGATACAAATGTAGAATATTACAACTGATAAAAATGTTAAAAAATATTGATTGTATAAATTACACTTACAATAATGTAATGAAAGTGCATTTAAATAAAATGAAGTGAAGTATTTGTTATTCTCTTTCTTATATAGGTATATAATCATGTTAATTTATATATATTATCAGCTTTAGTAGTTCAGCTATAACTAATGACATTATGTACTTATAGCATTAAGAATATCAATTATTAGTTAACTTTAATTTCTGTATTTTCATGTTATTTGAAATTCAATTTGAAAATAACATTTTAGGAGAGCTTATAGATATAATAATTTGTTTCAGGCTCAAAACCAATCTAGCCCTGACTCTGATCAGAGCAACCAACAAGCTAACGGTATACAACAAAACCATCAATCTTTACAACAACAAGCGCAAGGCCATCAAATTCAACATCAGATACAACAACAACAACAAAGCTTACATCAAGCGTTACAACAATCTCATAGCTTACAACAATCTTTACAACAACAGAATCAGCAAACATTGCAACAAATGCTTCAGCAACATCAGCAGCAGCAGCAACAACAACAACAACAGTCTCAAGAACAACAATCACAACAGTCCCAGCAGACTATACAGTTGCAAGTCAGCCAAGCGCAGGCCCAAGCCCTGGTGCAAGCACAAGCAGTCTTGCAACAACAAGTGGCTCAAACATTGCAACAACAACAAAGTTTGCAAGATCAGCTACAAGCGGCTCAGCAACAACAAATACAGGCTGCTCTACAACGACAATCTGCTACTTTGCAGGTATTTACTATTTCTTCCTTTATTTTACTGCTTCATGGCTTATACTTCAAATCAGTGTTAGGCATAGATTATAAATCAGGGCAAGGCAATTCATTTTGAATTTCCCAGAATTCAAGACATTAATAAAATTAAAAACTGTACTCAACATCATCGTATTTACATGGTTCTTTATTTAATTCTATTGTTAACATTAGATACTGTCTTGGAAATAATAGTTATTTAATATACCATGTTTGGGACTATTGCATTCTTTAATCATCTTTAGAGGTTATTAAGTATTAATAGTGTGTAATCTGGCTCATTTTGAAAAGCAATTTATTGAATGTTTTTTTGTTATTATATTATTATTTCTACCCAGATTTAATTTACTGACAATTTTATTATATTGTGAATTTACAGGTTCATTAATAATATCAATTATTATAATGTGATATGAATTATACTTATATAATGCAGTAAAAAAACTATGCAGGTATTAAATAATTCGAAAAATAGATTAGTACTTGTCATGTCATATAATCCCTCTTGCAAGTAATAGTTTTATTTTTATTTTTATTTTTACTAGCATTTTTAATTATGACACATTTTCTTTTATGTAGATTTTATAAACTTACGTTTAATTACAACATTAGTTGGTTTTGAGGCCGTCTTGGCTCAACGGCATAAGCTTGTGCTTGTGAGCGTATGACTACGTGGTTGCGGGTTCGACTCCCACTTCGCGGGAATTTATAATGAGTAATGAATTATAATATTATTTATTAATATTTTCATCGCCGCTCTGGTAACAAAGCAAAGCGTGGCGTTGAGTTCCGCCATTCAACAATACCCAAGTCCTTTTGAATTCCGTGGAAAGTGGGGAATGGAGTGTCTTAACGCTAGATTCCCTCTGCCTACCGTTCTATAAGCGGGAAAAAGAGTGAAGCTAAAAAGAAATAGTGTCTTTTATTACGCCGATAGACAGGTTCTTTTTTAATAGCAAAACACGTAAATAAACTATGATTTTATTTACACATACCAACGTGACAAACATGACCTATAAAAACGATATATACATTGCGCTTGCAACTCTAAATATACGGACGTCGGACGTAACCGCTCTTTATTAGATTATTGGAGCTTGCGTTTTTAATGAAATGTCTGACAAACTTTTACTTTAGTTTTTTTTTAACATTATTTTTCTCATATATTCCACTATAAATATTACTTCGTTTCGTAGTGAAATCATAGTTTTTTTTAGCGAAGAAATGATAGCAGTTTCTCGAGTAGGAAGAGAATCTACAACTATCTAAAGCATAGAAAGAAAATGTTTAATTGAGCTTAGATCGCCTTTAGTTTTGTTTGTCTAGAACTCTAGAAGATCCTTATTGTTATTTGATCTATCAATATCTATACGTGGCTTTGTTTTCTAATTGAATGAAATCACATTGCTTAATAGGAAATGGGTCTGACTTGTTCATGGTTAATTGTACCCTATTCAATGATCGTAGATACAAATCTCGAGGAATATGTAGCAACTAAATCCGGCTTTTACTTTCACCGTTCAATACAGTGTCGACGCAAGTGTACAGAAACGTAATATATAATAAAAATAAATGTATTGAGTAAGTTTTATTAAATTCGAAAAATATGTTTTTACAATTAAGCTGTTCAAAACATACTTTTTGACTGAGGTCAATCGCGACTCAAGGTCACAAGCGCGCGTCTGTAAAAGCGAGAGGTTGTTGGTTCGATTCCTGCTGTGGTAACAAGGCTAACCGCGGCGTTGAGTTCAGCCACTTAACGCGCATTGTCTCCAGAATTCGGCAGAAAGTAGAGAACGGAGGTGTCTTACTGGGGACGGAGTAATTTAACACTTGATGCCTTTGCAATGTACAGCGTGAAGCTAAAAAAAGTTGATACTAGTTAATATTGATGACTAATATCTTTCTAAAATTTTATCTCTCTTAATGTTACTATATTTGTTTCATAGCGCCATTTTCGACACAATAATTGATATCATAATGCCGATCTAAAACTAATATTCTTCCGGTCTGATTAATAACTGGTTCATTAGGTAGAGAAAAGAAGTTGTTTTGGTAATTTTTAAATTAAATTGCATGTAGAAATCTTGTACTATACACAGTACTCGTTACATTTGAACAAACATTAAAAAAGTCTCAAGAACTATGTACACATTATGCAATTTATTAACATTATTCACGCAATTACAAACTATAAAAAAAACATTTTGGCAATAATCGGCTTAAGCTGTAAGAAAGCACTCCACTCTTTACTTCTCAACATTGAAGTGTCTTTATTTTTTCGCATTTAAAGCACTGTCTCGCATTTTCGATCAAAAAGTGGTAAACGGAGTGTGATGGATATTATTTGATTAGTTAATAATGGCGTTTACTTTTGTACATTTGTAATAAGGTCATTCCATGATTAATAAATATTCGTCGTTTTGAATTTCATACAAAAATTACTGGTTAATCCTGCCATACACGAAGTAGTGTTATTATCATTAACTTCTTTTAGAAAACAGACAGTATTTGTACCCAAGTGGTATGGGTTAAAATCCCGCTACGCTAAAATTTTATATATTTTTTTATAACCTCACGCTTTATTCGTCATATAGCAAGCAGGCCAGGCTAGGCAGAGGTAACCCGAGAACCTAGTGTTAAGACAATCCGTTTCACATTCCTCTGAATTCTGGACGCATTCCGTATTGAGTGGTGGAATTCAACGCCGCTCTTTGCCTGGTAACAACCACAAAAAAGTATTTTTCTTACTTTATCGTTTTTCATAGGAATTACAGCAGCAAGCCCAACAGCAGGCACTGTTAGCTCAAGCCGTAAATAAATCGAGGATGCCCCGCGCCCGCCCCTACAACAAGCCGCGCGGCCGAATGACGGCGTACGCCTTCTTCGTGCAAACCTGCAGGGAAGAACATAAGAAGAAACATCCGGAGGAGAATGTCATTTTTGCGGCGTTCTCTAAGAAGTGTGCGGAGAGATGGAATGTGAGTTGGTGCTGTTTTTTATTTATATGGATTTTGTAGGATTTTTTTAGAGATATGAAGTTTTGAGTGGTGACATTAAAATGAATTTGCATATTGAAACTATAAAAATTATATAAAATTCATATAATGTTTTTATTCATATAATTCATATAATTAGTACATGATTTTCTATGTTATTGTAAAATTAATGTTGTCTTTTGCCATTTATTTTCTTAAGTGGATAGTTATAAACCGCGCTCAATTCTGAAATCGATCTTGAGATACCATTTTTATTCATAAATGATATATGCGTGAATGAAAACAGCATCGCAAGATCGATCTCAGATTTAAGAGCGAACAATACAGGTCTATGAATCATTAAAGAAACAAACAAAATTTCCCTCCACAGACGATGTCAGAAAAGGAAAAACAACGTTTCCACGAAATGGCGGAACAAGACAAGAAGCGTTACGAACTGGAAATGCAGAACTACGTCCCGCCCAAGGATGTCAAAGTGCGCGGTAGAAAACGACAACAGTTGAAGGATCCCAACGCGCCTAAGCGATCGCTGTGAGTTTTGGGTGATTCCGTTTTTTGTATTATTTTATTTATAATTTATAGAGATCTTTTTCAATTGTATTTGAGTGTAATAGTCGAGCTCGTTGCGGCACAGCGTGTGATAAAAAAACTTTGGCAGCAAAAAGAACGCGGCGCCGAGTTCCGCCACTCAACACGTAACGTTTCGAAAATTGGGGAAAGGAGTGTCTTAACACTCTCTGCCTACCTTGCTACATGCGGGAAACAGCGTGAAGCTTAAAACATATATATAATGTTAAACCTTAACATGCTATTTTGCCCCCTTGGTAAAAGGGATATAATTAAGTATTACACATACCACAAGTGTCCGAGCTAACTATCACAGTCAGTTACGTGGGTTACATAGAAACGATTAATGTTATGCCTGTAGGTAGGCAAGTATTTCTGAGATTAGCGCGATCAACTAAACACACTCTTCAGCTTTAATATTATTATAATTTATGATGATACGATATAGCATTGAGTTCCGAAACTCAACACTCCGAAGTCTCAAATTTGGGCAAACAATATCTTTTAAAAACGAAAATAAATCAGTGCAAAAACAGAGACTGTTGGACTAGCCTAATAGTATCATGTTAATATAGTTTTTTAACGTCAGCCCTCTGCAGTTTACTATTACATTATATTATATCGTCGTCATTGATGGTGTTATTGGTGGTGGTGGTTTGTAAAATTGGGCTATATTCGGAGGCGGTGTAGAACCATGGCCATAGCGACGATATCCATTATGTACAAATTAATAGAAATATATATTTTAGCCTGATAATTTCTTCCGGATCTCTTGTGAATACAAGAGGTACTCCCTGATATTTTAGCATAAATTTTGAACCAAAGCTAATCAAACTGGTGACCCTATAGCCTGCACAGTCTATTTGTGATTCTTTGCCTTTATACAAAGGTCCGATCACTGCACCTCCCCAATGCCTTTTACAGTCACACTTTGTGCCCCTGCGCCACGATTGGCCTCAACTAAATGTCATATTAAATATATAAATAACATATAATATATAATGCATATTGTGAACAGGTCGGCGTTCTTCTGGTTCTGCAACGACGAGCGGTCTAAAGTGAAGGCCTGCAACCCCGAGTACACGATGGGCGACATCGCCAAGGAGCTGGGACGGCGTTGGGCTGCCGCCGACCCCTCGCTCAAGGCCAAGTATGATGCGCTCAGCGAGCAGGACAAGGCGCGCTACGACCGGGTTAGTGTTGCCATCCGCCTTGGGGATAGAGTGTTTTAGCACTAGGATTCTTCTGGCTAGCTAAGAGTACTGTGTGAGACACCGTGTGTCTTGATACTAGGGTCCATCTGTCTAGTTAAGAGTAGTCAGTGCTCCAAGAGTAGGATATGGTGCTCCATAGAGTACCTTGGCAGAGGGATAGTGTCTTGACACTAGGTGTCCTTTGTCTAGCTAAGAGTACGATATATATTAGCAACAGTAGGATTACAATTTTGTTTTAAATTCACGCTGTACTTTGCATTTAACAGAGTAGGTAGAAGGTGTCAAGTGGCTGGCAAGGTGGAACCCAATTTTCGAGACATTGTGTGTTGACTAGCGGAATTCACCGTCACGCTTTGTGTGCCAGAGCCAAGAAATTAATTAAATAGTGAAATTCAACACCAATCTTTGTCTTCTTACCAGCCAAAATATTATTTAATTAATTTCCTCAAACAGGAATCGAACCCACTACACCTTTACCTCCGAACCTTGATTCGTTTTCCGTATTACTAATTTTAAGTTATATTTTTCAGGAAATGACAGCATATAAGAAAGGACCTTTAGCACTAGTCCAATCTCAAATACAGCAAGAAGCAGAAGAGGAAGTAGTTGAATATGATGGCGAAGACGAATATAAGTAAATTGTGATGTTGTATTGAAATGTGGTAGATATGTTGGAATATAACCAAAATGTTACATGGAAATTATATTTTGAACGTTTTTTTTGTGATTGAGGGGTAAAGGTTCAAGTATTAGATAACGTGATTTTGTGGGATCTCCTCCCCAACTCGTTTTGGTTGTGCTATGTGACCGTCGAGATCGTACTTAACATTTTCTTTTTAATCTAAAGAAAAAACTACGGAATCTAAAAGAAGCTATCCCTCAAGATGATAATTGTTTTCAAATATATTAATGATGTACATTATAATACGTTTTAGGCAAAAATCTTTTAGGTTCTATGAGGTTCAAAATTTTCAAAAATTGCTTTAAACAATACTTGAAAAGCCCCTAGAGGGTTTTATAATTATTATAATTTTTTAAATGTTAATTAATAATTAAAGTAATATGGCGACTTTTAAATATTCTACCACATATAAATAATGCGTTGTATAGTGACTTGTCACTAAGTTAATCCTATATTTTGAATACGGGTCCACCTGCGCTATTTCTAGAAATTAAAGTTAAATTACTAATTTTAATATTGAAATGTTAGAGCCATTTGGTTTTTATGCGTATTAACTAAACTGCAATGATATTTGTAAATGTTTAAAGTATTTATGTATGTATTATACATACATATTTTTATTTTATAGTGATTTTTTTGTCAAAAATTTCGAAATACGAAGGTTGATAGTTTTGACCGCTTAATCCGTTATGTTAATTCAAATTTCAATTTCAACAGTTTATTTATGTTACTTTTCAAGTAATTATTAATTTGAATAATATAGAATTTAACCTTATAAAAAAAATAATAAAAAAATTACTATTTAGTTATTTTTCCAACTCCGAAGAGTTATTGTAATGAAAAAGTTCAATATATAAAATAATAATGGTAAGTAATATTTAAACTTTAAAAAAGAAGTGTTTTGAAGTTTGTTTGTATTGTTGTTATTAGCGAGCAATTAACATTAGTTAAATTACGATATCATTAGTTTCAAATACTTTTGGTGCCATTTTTTGTTCTATATAACTAAATATTATATGGTCCGTATTTCTGCATCTAAACAAACTGTCTGCATGTTTATTTTTTCAATCTTTTATTCATATCTGTGTTTAGAGTACTCAAAGAAGTACATACGGACAAACTTATTACATTGTATTAATAACCCAAAGTGTAAAAGCAGGTGTTTCCCAAGTATTAGTAATATTTAAGCCACCTCGTAATTTCCATTCGTTAGAGGTATATTTTTATATGATAATTTAAACAGATCTGATAATAATGTATAGGAAAACCACTTTTTCTAATTAAAGTTTTAGTTAGTATTTTTTTAGCTTCACAACGTATCCTGTAGAATATAGCATGGTAGGCACAGGGAATCTAGTAAAAGACACTCCGCTCCCCACGCACCACTCAATTTTAGAGGCAATCCGTGTTATGTGGCGGAACTACACGTCGCGTTTTTTTTATGGCAAAAGGACAAGGCAAACTAGCGTTCGGGTTACCTGATGGTAAGTGCCGCCGCCCACGACCCCGTGCAACACCAGAGGAGCTACAGGTGCGTTGCGGGCCTTTAAGGTGGAGACAGACGGGCTTTTTGTTATGTCTTCTTACCAGATTAAGGAAATAATCGGTTCCCACTAAGAAGTGGGAATCGAACCTATAACTAGTAAATCTACAGTCAGAGCTGCGCCACGACAACCCATTTCGTTACTAATATTATATTGATGTTAGTATCGAGTCCGTAATTTTTTTTAGCGGGAATTGAATTGTAAGATGTTTTCATTTTTTGTATTGTTTTCATTTTTAGTTCAAATGTATGTATGTATTAATGTATTTCTTTCTTTCATTTATCATAGAACAAATATTTTTGAACTAAATTACCTTTGTCAATTTACCAATAAACTCTATTTGATAATCTATATTACAAAAAAATACTGTATCATACTTAAAATATCGACTTAAGAAGTCATTGAGGATGGTTCAGAGTTAGACAAAATTATTTCTTTATTATAACTACAAGAATTACAGTTGAAAAAAAAAAAAGATATTTGACTGATTTTTAACTTGAATGATGTTTGTAAATCATTTGGTTTTTTTTAAATAAAATGTGTAGTGTTACCATATTAAACACAAACACGCAAGTGGTGTTGCCTTATATTTTCGATATTTATGGCAATAGCTAGATTTAGTCAGACTTGAATTAAGTCATTTGAACTAATATAAGTAATTATAAGGGGAAGAACGAGTGAATGATATTTTTTTTATTATCGTATAACCTGTAAATAGTTAGTGTAAATTATATTTCTTTTTATATATTTTTTTAAATTTAAATTGTTAGATGATTATTTGTATGTGAAATTATTATATCATTTAGGTGGAAATAGAAATGTTTATTTAATGTTTTTTCACGTTTTTTGATTTTGCTATGTATTTGTAAATAGACTGCAAGATCGTGATAGTACTTAACAGTAAGTGAGGGATTTAAGTATTTTCTGTAAATACTTAAGTACATACATACATACATACATACCTCTGAACACGCCTTACCATATAGAGAAATGGATGTGTGGGGTAATGAAAGATTTTTTTAAAAAACTTTTTTTTAGTTTTTGGAATACATAGTACACACACACCACACACAAACATAACAATTTTTTTTATATATTGTTATTTCCGATATCTTTTTATTAATTTTAATTGAAAAATATTTTAAAAACAAATTTTTATAATTTGTTTTTTTCTGTCTGTAGGTCGTTATAATCATAAATAGATAAAAAATAGAAAAGAGCAATATTAAAAATGTATGATAAGGAATGAATCCGAGGTATGGTTGTGAATTTATCGAACTCACGTTTATCTAGTATTGTTTATGATTAAAAAAATGTTCAAAACTGTTTGATTTTATTATAATAAGATATATATTTTGAATGTAAAAAATAATTCGAAATTATCATTAAATTGTGTTGTTTGCAGCTCAAAATTGTTTTCACTCTTTGTAAAAATTAATTAATATTTTTTTTATATGAAATTAGTAGTGGATTGGTTGGCCTTTAAATGGGGATTTCTTTAATATTCTTAGAAAAATGTAACTAAATTTACTTTTTATTATAAAGATATCGATATTTGTGTATTTTCATACTGTTTGAGTTATTTGACAGTTTGTTTTAATTCGATGTTATGTTGTTATATTTAGAGGTGAATGATTATGAATGGATTTTTTATAAAATTGGAACGAATTTATCTATTTGTTCTTTGATTGTGAATTCTTTCATAATGATTCACTTCTAGTTATATATATTATAGTTATATATAAGATATCTTATATGAGAGCGGAGCGTCGATGGATATGCGTAAGGTTGGTGTGTATTGAGGTGTATTGTTTTGAAATTGTGATCTGTACAAAACAATATAGTAAATCTTTTACACTTACTATTGTTCTTTTTTTTTGGTTCAATTTCCCAATTTTACAATTTTTTTTTGTTTACGTGTCTGCCTGGACATGACAAAGGAAAGTTATAGATGTCAGTGATGTAGCACACAATAATAAATTTATAAAAGATAAGTATGGTAATTATACAAAGTACATTATAAAATAGAAAGTTAAAAGCAAAAAATCATTTTTAGAAAAAGCTTTTATTTAAACACTCTAGAAAGGAGAATATAAAATGTGTCTTAAATTTTAACTATTAACTCATAACCTCATAGTACACAATTTATATGATCATAATAGCTTGTCGCGCAATTTACTTGTGTAAATAAACTAGTACTAATTTAATTTTGGAAAATCTGCTAATTTCCAATTTTTAAAGTTTCAATTTATTTAAATATTGATTAACGTGACAAGCTTTTAGAGGATGTCCTGACTAATATTTGTCTGATATTTGTTTGTGGGCATACGGGTACGCGACCCCGGATCTTTTTTTTTTCGGTAATGAGGTTAATGCTGTTAGCCCTATTGGCCTTTACAGCGACACCGGGTGGGTAGGGAAGAGGGTACTCTGTCCCTGAAAATATGCAGGCACTGACTGGCTGCCTGTGGGAGTGCCGACGACGCAAGGGCGCCCCCTGCGGGGCTCGGGGGTAAGAATGGTGCCCCCCCCCTCCTCTGCTCCTTTCCTTAGCTCCCTCCTTTTACCTATCCTACCCCTTCTATTTTCCTCTCCCCTCCCCACAAAGGGGTTTTGGAGGTCCGACGGCAGTCGCTCCAATTAAAAACCGCCAACCGTCACTTAAATGGACCGACAACATAAGAGACTGGGTACGGCTAGGGCGTCGCCGCAAAACGACGCGCAGGCACATCGCCCTACACCTGCGACAAGTGGGCAAGGGCTACCGTGTCATGTACGGGCACCGCTAAAGACGCTACGTACCCAGACGGAAACTCCGCTTTGCAACGTGGAATATTGGCTATCTGACCGGACGATGCAGGGAACTCGCAGATGTACTCATGAGACGTCGGGTCCAGTGTTCTTTCCTCCAGGAAACTCGCTGGAAGGGCAATAAGTCCCGTAACATCGCACAGGGTTACCGGCTTATATACACTGGGTCACATTCGGGTAGAAACGGTGTAGCGGTAGTGCTTTCTGAAGAGCTTCAGAATGGGCTTCTTGAAGTTGACCGTCGCTCCGACCGCTTGATGCGAGTGAGGGTACTGATTGAGGGCGTTATCACAAACTTAATCAGTGCCTATGCTCCCCAGGCGGGATGTAGCGCGGCCGAAAAGGAGACATTCTGGGAGCAGTATGAAGGGGTGCTACTTGCTGTGCCGTCTACCGAAGTGGTCTTAGTTGGGGGGGACTTGAACGGGCACGTCGGTAAGGCTGCTGAGCCGTATGAACGTGTTCACGGGGGTTTTGGGCACGGTCTTCGCAATGCAGAGGGAGAAAACATTCTGAGAACCTGTATTGCGTCTGATCTGGCCGTCGTGAATACGTTCTTCCAAAAGAATTCTCAGCACCTTATCACGTATAAGAGCGGGTCCCACTCAACTCAAATAGACTACTTATTGACCAGACGGTGTCATATGGGCAGGGTAACTAACTGTAAGGTCATTCCAGGCGAAAGCCTAACGGCCCAACATCGTCTTCTTGTCATGGACTTTAACGTCACTCCGAAGAAGAAAGTAGCCGAGAAACGTAGGCCTCGGATCAAGTGGTGGTTGCTGAATGGACCGATGCAGACCGACTTCCTGGCAGAGGTGAAAAGTCACGATCTTTCGACTAACACCGAGACTGCTCAGGATGCTTGGGATCGGGCTCAGTCGGCAATCATTGCGGCGGGCAGGCGAGTTCTT
>JAAIXI010000236.1:3185711-3314171 GCA_013403645.1 Heliconius nattereri
ACAGGGTAATGGAGTGAGCTGGAGAAAGGAGGAGGAGTGGGGGGGGAGGACACCATTCCTACGGACTGGATGAGGATATAAGAGTGGCGGCTCAAGGATCCGGGGTCGCGTACCCGTATGCCCACAAACCAATATCGGACAGATATTAGTCTGGACACCCTCTGGATGATTTAGATTTACGTAAACTATATATTGGTATATAATCTTTATACTTTCAACTGTCTAAAAACTAAGTAACAATATTTTAATTTTAAACACAGAGTTGTCTACGAACTCCAGATGCTACCAGAGACACTGTAACGTGTCTGCGATGCTTACCACCGTAAGACTAGCGTAAGAATTTCTTAAGGTTGTAGAAAGACAAAGGTAAGTTATTCGAATAAAACATTTATGCTTTTTTGTATTCTATAAAAAAACGTTTTATAGAAAAAAAATTAGATAGGAAGCATAAAATTCTTTTAAAATTGCAATAAATCGATTCACGAAATAGCAGTCATTTTATTTATCAAGTGTCCGCTATTTCGTGTTACTACTGAATTAGGGAGTTCTTAGATATTTTAAATAAATTTATATTTATGTTATATTATTATAGATAATTTAAATTTAAAGCTTAAAATTAGTTACTGTATTTAATAAAGTTTCTCGTGATCGAAATTCGTTCACTTAAATTTCTATATTATTATTTTAAAGATAACCTGAATTGATAATTTTAAGCTTAATTCGTATAGGTACTGCCAATGCAATTTAGTTTTTTAAGGAACCTTTATAATTTATCTTTGTGTATTTTATCTAATATACATGGTAGTTAATGATTTCTTTACATAATGTTAAAAATACTGAATAAACAGAAGTGCGGAAGTTACCAAAATCAGTAACACGAAACAAGACCCCCTACATTTCATTATTTTCTCTAACTTCGTGACAAAATCATCTACGTAAAATCAACACATTGACTTCCCTGTCTTTGTTAATAGTGTTTATCTTAGTCTTGTTATAAGTCTAAATAAAGATCTTTTTATTTCTTCAAGAATATACTAAACACAAAATGCCGTACAAACTGGTTGCGAAAATATATAGTTCTATAAACTGGCATACCTAGCTTAAAAAAAATAACTTGAATTTTGAGCTTTTTTATATTTTTTTTATAAAAAGAGTATATAAAAGTTCTAAAATGTAATTTTTTTTTGAAGCTGAGCTTTTATAATTTGTAAATTATAAAAGTTGAGGCTACTCGTGGCGCAGGGGTACAAAGTGTGACTGTAAAACCGACTGGTTGTGGGTTCGATCCCCACTCCAGGAGTTGAAAATAGAAATAGTATAGAAAATATTTATTTAAATTTATATTTCACGCAAAGCGCGGCGTTGAGTTCTGCCACTTAACATGCAATGATTCCGGAATTCCGCAGAAAGTGGGGAACGGAGTATCTTAAAATCACTAGGTTCCCTTTGCCTACCCTGCTGTGTGCGGGATACAGCGTGAAGATGATTTAATTTGATTTTTTTTTATAAAAATTTTAATGTCGTTAAGCTGATCTCACCTATTTTTTTTTATTTACAAATTCTTTATAATCAAAACCTATAAAGGTGTTTATTTTTTTTATTATAAAACCTTATTCGCGGGGTAAAAACTTGTGACCCGAAATAGGGGCCACAAACTCACGAAGTTAGAAACAGAGCTAAATTTTATCACGAAGTAGGGTTCAAACTAGAGGTCCATAAATAAAATTAATATAAAAATTAAGGTTAAGTTAAACCGTATATTCACACATTAAATTACTGCCAAAAGACCCACTTTGATCACACTAAAATGTGCAAATTCATATAACCTTTAATAATGTATTTAAAATAGTTTAAAGTTATAAGAGCCTTAAACTGCCGAACCCCCGTACATTTACCTTATTTCTTGGATATTACGCCTGGCTCTAGCTGGTTTTGATCACCAACGATTGCAGCGTTAACGTCAACGTCAGGAAGTCACGACCACAGAACACATTTACTCGTCACGACGGTCTAATTGATTTATTAATATAATGTAGTGTTTGTTGTAAAGTTGTGTTGTCATGTTAGTAAATATATTACTTAACTAGAAAGCTAGGATTTTTAATTAGGTGAGGGAAAAAACGCACAAATAATTTGAAACATCATTTATTTTATAAAAATAAATGTTTTGACGACAAATAGTTTATAATATTCGGGGTCCTTACGAATTCTTACTCTCACGGGATTTCCCATCAGAAATGTTTCAAGACATTGTAAAAAATTCAGTTTTTACAAAAGTTACTTCTTTTATCTTAAAACATTAACAACGTTACATTTTCACATCTACATAATTATTTCTAATAACGGTCGATCACTTTATTTTTACATACAACATTGGCGTTATTTAAAATAAACGTCTAAATAGGAAAGTTTGTTAGAAGCTTCGAAATTGCACGATCGTGAGCACTTAATGTGGACTCGGATTTTTTTGAATAATTAATATATTAGGCCACTTCTTAATAATACCAATAAAAAAAATATGTAAATGCAATAAATTAACATATCTGTGGTTACGATATATAATAAAAGTATGCTGTAAAAATCCGAGTCTCATTTAGTCTGAGGTATTTAAAAAATAGAAAATAAGTATAAAAATATATGGAGAATCATTTGATAGTATCAAATAGTATTATTTATATGGTGTCATAGTAGTCCCGCGAGCTCGACGCGGCCGCAGTGCGCGCGCACTCCCGCGACAGGCACTTCACTGTATTGATCGGAGTGTACCGACTTACAAATTATATAAAACACCATAATTTAATTTTAAATAATATAGTAAGTTTAACATAGGAAATGTTAAATTAATATTATTCGAGTTAACTAATAAGGAAAGTACAACTTTATAATGTCTCTAAATAATACGTATCTATGGGATTTGTTGCGGGTTTTCCTAATATCTATTCCCAACGCCTAAAAAGCTTGGGGTGTTTACTTTATTTTAGAATGCGTAACATTTAGAATGATTACCATTTTTTTAAAATATTTAAAAACGAAGATATAATTAAGTACGTCGAAAATAACAAAACTATTACAAGACGATCACTTAAAGTTATTGAATATGTACAGTTCGGTTGATAAAATACTCTTTCGTTCCATTGATCCGGTTAAATCGAAGTCATTTTAAAAATAATCTTTTTAAACTATAATTAGTATAAGAATAAAAAAATAGAAAAAAATCATTGTTTAGACTAGCATGTATGTCCGACAACCGAAATGATGAAACGAAAAAGTATCACAACCAAAAAAATGGTGGTTAAAACAACCTAAGTGTTGCAACCGAACCGAGCGGTTACGTTTCATTCTATACACTATTTGACGTTTACACAAAGATTATCCGTATACCAGGCTAATGATGAAAGCTCGTTCCAACATTTCTACACATTTACAAATATACATAAATACGAATATATTGAATGCGACAAACTATAATAATATCACGGAATGCAGCAAATAAGCCCTACGAGATCGAGAACACTAAAAATCTAAGTTTTTATGGGAAAAGGATGAAAAGCGTGGAAATAAATGATGACGGCGAATACCCTGATTGTTCGCAAATCATATGGAATAATAATAGATTGGTTTTTACAAGTATTTACAGTTTGGCGTTTTTTTTACGGGATTTTATGGTATTGGTAGGTATGGCACAAGAAATAAAGGAATTTTGAGAAATTTTGACATTAGTTCAGATAGAATAAAAGTTATGACAATAGTAGTTAGTGTTATATGGCCTTATTTTTTATAAATTTTCATTGTCATTGTTCACAATTTCAACATCTTTTTGTATTTTGTTTTAACAAGTTGTTTTTTAAATATATTTAAGACAATTTTTGATAATCGTATCATTAACATTGTTTTCAAAATTGTATATACAGAAAAAAAATAAGTTTGCCAAAAGTCTATTCGCTGATTGAATTATATTTTGCCTAAAACGTTCTATACAATTAATCGGAGTTTTTTGGACATCCCTTGATTTTATAAATCTTTCGTCAGTAATCAATAACGTCAGTCGTAGATGTAAGGAATGATTTTGTTATATACCTACAAAGTTATCGCACCCTTAAAATAAAAGTGACCAAACTTAAAAATTGCAAATAGTGCCAAATTTCAGAATATGTTTTTAATAGCAGCTTTCAGGTCTAAAAATTTTGATTTAAGTCACTTTCATTTTAACACTACAATACAAACAAAACAAAAAAAGTATAGTTTACAAATATACGTTATATGGGTGAATTTAATTACATACATAATACATAAATATTTGTATATAAATCAATCAATCAACCAATTTCCAATTAAATTTACAATCACCGCTATGATTGATCAATTTCATGTGGATCGGGGGGTTGTTGTGGGATGTAATTCCACCTCGCTCGAACTACAGGGGGGGCTTGACTTGTGGGGCTTTCAGGGTTTTGTGGGTTTTCGGGGTTTTTGGAGTTCTCGGGATTTTGGGGGTTCCGTCGTGCTCGGACTACGGCGAGATGTCTTTGTATGTAGTGTTCGTGAGGGGCGAGTAATGCAGCTCTTTGTAAGCATTGTTCTGCGATGGCCAGTTTTCCTCTCTCAACGGCAACTACGCATAGGTTGTGTAGCGCTTGGACGTTGTCGGGTTCAAGTTCCAGGATGCGACGGTAGCACTGGAATTGATATATAAGAGAATGTTGGTTAAGACGTATTTAATATTAAAAACTATTATTTATATTATGTTTTTTATTATGTTACGTTACGTTGTAATCTTGTATCGGTATTGTGAACGAACTTATTGTGGCCAGTTATGTCGCACGAGCACAGAGTGTAACTGCGAAAACGCGACTGGTTGTTGCCTTGATTCCCAATCGGAGGAAATAAAATATTTATTTAAATTTATATCTATTTCTTCGCTCTGGTGTAAAGGCAAAGCGCGGCGTTGAACTCTGTCACTCAACACGCAATGCCTCCAAAATCAAGCGGAAGGTGGGCAACAGGGTGTGTTAACACGAGGTACTCTGCCTACCCTGCTTTATGCGGGACACAGCGTGAAGCTAGTGCGTAATATTAAAAACACAATATATTTATTCCCTTTTCATTACAAGGAAATGAATAATGAAGAATATTTTTTTATGGTTAAATAGATATTTTCAATATTTAAGTTAACTATCTATACTCACACTCTCAGCCGCATCCAGATCTTTAACCGAATTGATATAAATATCCCCCAAAAGCACCAACGCTTTGACATGATCTGGATGATGTCTAACAAGTTGTTTCAAAAATGGCGCAGCTTCTAATGGCCTTCTACGATCTGCTAGTAACAAAGCTAGATTAAATAAGGCAGATCTGAAATCAGGTTTTAGATGTACTGCGGCCCTAAACCATCTCTCCGCGCACTCCGCGTCGCCCTCGTCCATGCAGACCATGCCGAGGTTGAAGTGCACTCTCTCGTTTGTAGCTGAAAGAAAAATTTAGATTACGGTGTAAAATAATGTTTAGTTTGCTTTAGAGGAAAGAAATTGTGATTTTGAATTTGGTTTTATTTACATGACGTTTCAGAGAATAAGTGTATTGGGTGCAAAGCTTTAATCAACTAGATGAAGCAAATAAATATTTTAATTTAAAAAAACAGACACTATCTTTAGTCAGTTAAATTAAAGCCTTAATTTATAAAAAAGGGTTCTTATATTGTTCTCCATTTTTTATTATCTCTATTCTCTTTAAACTAAAAAAAGAACTAATTGTAACCATGTTCATACCATCTTTATCCAATAATTTCAACAATCTCTGTCTCGCCAAATGTCGCAAGTCCGCCGCGCCCAGCTCTTGCAATAGTATGGCGGAGTTTAACAACGCCTGTTCGTGTTCGGGTTCAAGTTCTAGTGCTTTGTCAAGGTAGGCGAGAGCTTGGGACGCTTTACCTTGTTCTAAAAGAACTACTCCGAGCTATAGGGAAAAGGAGAAAATTAAAAAGTGATAATATTTTCTGTCAAGTATTATTATAAAGATGACGAGTTTGTTTGGTTTGAAGTGGAAATTTCTTATAATGTTGGTTAGTTCATTTTATTTTTGTCTTTTGGCGTAGTGGAACAGCATCTGACTTCCATCGTGATAGATGTGGTTTCGACATCCGCTCGGGAGAATGAACTATTTTTATAAAGATATGGTTCGGCGTTGAGTTCCGCAACTTTACACAAACAATTTAGAAAGGAGAGATACATGAAACTAGATACTATTTGCCCGTATGGGATAAATCTGATAAAATATAAAGTTATTTACGTTTATCATTTTAAGCAAAAATATTTGATCGTCCCATCAAATTCTAATTAAAAAGATATAAAATTGATTATCTATTATTACGTAGCAGGTCAAAAAGTGTAAGCGATCGTTTGTCATTTTAACTCCATGATTTATAATATTCCAACATTGATATGGATTAACAATCCATAATTTTGGAGTGCTCTGCGTAAAGTAACAAACTAATAATAATAATGGCAATATAAACAACAGTATTTTTTTATTGCAAATATTTTTTATGAAGAAAGCTTTAAAAATACTTACATTATAATAAATATCAGGATTCCCGCTATCGTAGAGCAAGGCCCGCTCATACACCTCCTGCGCCTCCTTAGTCCTGTTCAACTTAATCAAAATGTCCCCTCTATTGATATACGCCTGTGTATAATCGGCTCTCATGCTGATAGCTTGTCTGTACAACATATCCGCTTCTTCCAATCGCGTCGCATTTTTAGATATCAAATTAGCCAAGTTCAGGAAAACATTTAAATGATTCGGAGCAATTCTTGCTTGGTACGATTCTCCTGGTTTAGCTTTTGGTAATAAGGATTTAGCTTTGACGTAGGCGTCTTCGGCGTCCTGATATCTTCCTAGGTGGTTGAAGGTTCTTCCTACGTTGATGTGGGCACCCACGTCGTCCGGTTGTACGTTAACTGCGGTTTTGAAGAATTCTAATGCGTCTGCGTACTTCCCATCAGCTTCTAGCGCGTGGCCGACGTTGTTGTAGAGCTTCGCGTTGTGACGGTTCACCTGGAATTTTGAATTAAATTATGCTTATTATGAAGTTTTACAAGTTAGTTTAGTAGTTTAATATAATTACTGTGATAAAAGTAATTATTTTTTTTAATCACATAGGATAATTAAGGACTTTTATATTTATTTGAGATATTTGCGGACGAACATACATTAGCACACGTGCTTGGAATCCTATATAGATCATCATACTCAAATATTATCAGATTCTAAAAATTTACCATGTTAAACAGACAATGCCTTCTTGGAATCAGATAAATAGAAAAAAATATTAAAACTTAAAAATTAAATCAAATAGTTTTTTTTTAATAATAATAACAAATAAAAATGCTTTACTAAATAGTGATTGATAGTAATGATTTTTGAGTAATATAGGAAATTCATGACGTAACTAATGTTAAGTAAAAAACATGATGTAACTACACACACAATCTATCCTCTATGAGGATATCAATCCTAACAAGATATTATTGGAAACTATCCAGATTATTACAAAGAGCAAATGTTGTAACAAACTTAAAATATTAGGTAATCACCTTTAATCCGGAAGCAAAAATGGAATACTCGGTTTTCCAATCCCAATTCCTCACATAAGTTTTGGCACTGAATGCCAAGAGAAGGAAAATTAAGGCTCCAGCTGCCAACTTGGCCCGTTTCTTGGCAACCAAGCGCCACCCGTGTGCCACTAAAAGGCACCAACCCATAGATGGCATGTAAAGAACCCGTTCTGCCACCACGAAGCCAACGGGGAAAAATAGATTAGATGCAGGCAGGAACGGTAAAACGAGTAATGCCAAACCCTGGAAACAAAAATCTATCATGAAACATATTTTTTTGTTATTTACAAGTATTGTTTGTTTGCCCTTACATTGTTTGCTTTAAAAATTTAATGTTGTTTATTAATCTTTAATACATTTTTCTTGGAATCCCCTCGTTTCTATAATCGAAATAACATTAAAGCGTGTTATTAAGAGCGAATATAACTGACAAAAAAGAAAACGTGATATTATATTACGAAATATGATTGATATGTTATGCTTTCAGTGCTCTAGACATGTAATAAATTGAGAAGAAAATGTATTGTACGGTTGCCAAAATGCTAAACTCAAAGTAGATAAGAATTCTGAATTTCCTAGTTTAAATTGTAAGACTCCCAGAGACGTTTATAAGCATTCAAATGCTGTTAAATGTGCACCTAATTGGGTGTAATTTTAAACAATTTAAATTAATATTTGCTCAAGTAGTTACATAAAAAGTTTTTAAAGGCCATCGCAGCAAAGTTGCTACGTATTTAATTCAACGTGATGATTGCAGGTTTTAAGTTGATTAAAGCGAATATTTATATTTTAAAACATTTCGTTTGGTTAATCTAAGTCCAGAGTTGGAAATCTGACCATTAAATATTCAGAAAATGAAGAAGTTGTGACTTGTATTATTATCGTTCTGATAACACTATACTAAAATTATATTATTGAATGCTGTTTAAAAGTGCGACAAAGAGAGACAAACACTACTATAAATATGAGCTGGAGGAAAGTAATAAGGAATATTATCATACCATCGACAAAGACGAAGACCGCGTCCTCAAAGCATGTATAGCGGCGGCTATCAAAGTGGTTGCCAGGGCCAGAGTTGCCAAATTCCTTGGATCCCGCCAGGACCGCAGTAAAGCGACAGTTCCCATGGTCCAATCGCAGCACAGCGCTTCCGGTAGTGTTAGCAACCAGGCATTGAGAGCCGGCAGGTACGCGAATGTTAAGTGTCTGAAAGATCAAGTTATAGTAGAAAAATATTTTATATGGGATTTATGTTTTTTGTATAATAATATTTAAATGAATCTAAGGAATGTACAAGAAGTTTTATAAAAGATTCACAAATTGGAATGTAAAAAAGTTTTAGGGGAGAACGGGGCTAAAAGTTACCGAGGTAAGTTGTTCCGATGAAATAATTTCGCGGAGAAAAGTGATAGGAATATTTAGTAAAGATATAGTGAAAAGCAATGTGATGGCGCACCTATGGCCAGCATGTTGAACAATCCAGTGGCACCCGAAACCAATGGAATAGCACACGGGTGTCGTTGGTGCACGATTATAAATATTTTCGCATTTGGTATTTTTGGTCTGTCTCTATTCGGAACACTACTAACTACTACTTCGGAACACTATTTGTAAATTATTTATGCTAATCTTATTTATATTTAATTTTTTATCAACACGTGTTTTTGAGGTCAGATGTTCCTTTTTTTTGGGGCATGTTGAGACCTAGGAAAAACTTTCGCCAATTCATTTGTACCAATAATGAGATGTAAATATTGTACTCGAAAATCTTATGTTCGAAAATCTTCTCGAGGTTATGTATTATTTATATTGATGAAAAAAGCAGTGGATGTAGTTTTCAAATATTGCAGGAATAAGATAAAAACTGTTACCAAAGAATTACATATAAAATAAGTTTTATTTTATGTAAAATTATCTTTAACTTTTTAGTTCGTTGTTTTTCGGTTCGGTTTTTTTTTGTTCAAAATTAATTATTATTACGATTTTAAGTAATAAGTAACCTTAAAAGGATACTTCTTAAACGAGTGTTGTTTGTGGTGGTAGTGTTGTTGTTAACGAGTGGCATCTGTTGTGATATGTAAAACTTGACTCAATATAGGTATTATATGTATTATTTTCGTGGAAACTGGCATTTTGGTATGTTGACAAGAAAATACATAAAAAATATTCGGGCGAATTGGGAACCTCTCCTTTTCTTGAAGTCAATTGAAAATGAAAACATCTTCTTTGACATTGGTTGAAAAGAAATGCCACGATGGGGAATCTTACTTCTGACAATAATTTTAACAAAGTTTTCCCTTTTAACTATTCCAGTATAATTAAAATTTACAAAATTAAAACAATTTTTTTACAAAATACAAAGAAAAAACAAAATTTTGACCGGATGTTATAATCGGAACCAAACCAAACTTTCATCAAACTATCCTTGAAGTGTATCCTGTCAAATAAGAAAAGAATCATTGGAATCGTTTGGCGTGATATTGAGTTATTCGTCATTTTGTCGCACACGTACCAATACAAATTTCCCACATGGGAAGTACTAGTGATTATTATGATACTGTTAAATATTCCTTAAATAAACAGGCTTTGTTCGATTATTTATTGTTTTTTATTTTGCAAATAATAGCATTAAAAAATATGGTAATAAAAAAGTCTTACAAAGAATATCCCAAATTACTGTTTTAACTGCAAATCTAGATATGTAAGTTGAATTTGATTATATTGTATAAATACTGAATTCAAGTATTCGTAGCAATATTTGAGGATAAAAAAGAACGGAACTTTTGGCCCCGCTCTCCCCCATATATTTTAGCAAACTATTCGCAGTAACTGGGAGTATAAAATAATGTTTTAATTAAGCTGATTTATATTTTACTTTCATAATTACTTCTTATGACAAAAAAAAATCTTTTTTTCTCTCTTTTGTCTCACCTGAGAGTGACATGGGCATATTTCATTTATATTTAGATTAATATATAAATTATAAATGCATTATGAAGAAAATTTAAAAAACGTGGAATCTTTTCAACGAAAGCAAATAGGCGAGAACAATTATAGCTTGTATTTAACTTACCTAGCCGGTGGCAAGGCAGCACCCGCAGGGTTATCAAATCTGGTGAACACAGGCAGCTGAGCACCCATGACATGGAGCCTGGCAGCCAGCAGCGCCAGGGTCGCGCAGCACACGGTGGCGACCCGGCGAGCAGCCTCCCCGCAGGCACACCCCCACCCGCCCTTACCCCAGTACTCGAGCCACGATCTACTTGTGCAGTTACGACGCTGGGAAAATTGGAATTTAGTTAGATTTTTATTTCATTTGGCCATTTCGAATAGTACAAAGATTTTGTTATATTTTTTTAGCTTCATGGTGTATCTTGCATATAGCAGGGTAGGCAAGAGGATTATTGTGTCAGGACACTTTGTTCCCTACTTTCTGATGAATTTTCAAGACATTCAATGTTGAGTGGCGGAGATTAACTCCGCACTTTATCTTATAACTAGAGAAAGGAAATGAAAATAATAAATGATTCATTTTCTCAAACGGGAATTGAACCCGCAACCCCACCTTAAGCATTCACAGTCATGATGACCTTATGTTATGGAAATTAGGACGAATGAAGGCCGTCGTGGCGTAGTGGCACATTTCCTAGATAGTTATTATTTTGTTAACAGAATTATCTTATCTGTATTCTATTTAAAATTACCAAATCCAATCCAACATTACAAATAAAGGGAATTACAATTCCAATTGTAAGTAACCAACTGTTTGAGAATACTATTTCTAAATTAATATCAAAATCTTGACAGTTTGAAAGAACCCTTTTATACCCGTTTACGTCTACTTGGTAGTCGCTTTGTCTATTTCAATGTTAAATACAGGATATTACACAATAATTGTTTTACTACTCAACAAGCAATGTCTCCAGAATTCGCCGTAAAATGGAAAATGGGGAACGAAGAGTCTTAACTACCGTCCCTTTGTCCCTGCTGTATGCGGGATACAGCGTGAAGCTGATTTTTGATTTTGATTGTTTTACTTAGAATTTAAGCCACATTCAATATGGCACAGATTAAGCCTAACGATGTAATACATACTAATATTATAAAATAATAAAATAAATCAAGAAAAACATATAAAATCTAATAACAATTTTTTTTAAAAATGAAAATTCTATTTTATTAAAATTAATAAATATCACATAAAATGTATTAAACGACAATAAATTTTAGATATCTATGTTAATAGAAATTAAATCACCAATCAGCAATATCATATAAAATAGACTATAGTCAACTTCATTTCAGTCAGTTTACCCAGAACAAGGAAGCTGGTAATCGCCTTATATGTTTAGAATTTTGATGTTGAACGTCCGTAGCAAATATATTCGTATTGGATCCCAACATCTGTGTACTCTCAGACTCAATACACAAAACTAGAATACTCGATGGGAGCCCGTTTGTTCCGGCTCTGGAAGTTTAGTTTGAAACTTCGATCCGTTTAGAATCCGTATCTCGATATCTCGAATCACGGAGGACGCGACAGCTCGCTAACTTGCCGTATACGGGTCACTGTCTTTGCTTATAAAGATTGGTTGGTGATGTTTCATTGTATTTGCGTGGAATTTATATTGTTTTTATATTGTTTAAGAATAAATATTGAATTTATAATTAAAAAACTGGGGATCGAACTCACAACCATCGTGCTTTTGTAGTCAGTCGCTGTCTCAGTTCTCCACAATGGCGATGATAATATTTTATATATATATAAATAAGTATATCTTTACATTTATACCTCATATAAGCATATCTTTACCTTCTGAGCAACGAAGAGCTCGTACACAACACAAACAGCAGTGACCGTGATCCCTTGTTCCTTGCACAGCATGGCAATGCCGACGCACGCGGTGCACGCGGCTACGTAGCGCCAGTCTGAAAAGTAAAAAAAAAAATTAAATATATAGACATTGAAAAATATAAATACTGTCATACATTTGTTTAAATTGGTAAAATTTAACAACAATTCAGCTAGATTTTTTTTCTATGATTATTTTTTCAGTTTCACGCTATATCTAGAACATTGCAAGGTTGGCATAGGGAGTGTTAGGACGCTCCGTTTTACACTTCCCGAAGAATTATCGAGGCATTGCGTGATTGGCGTGGATCAACGCCGCGCTTTTACCTTGGTACCAGATCGAAGAAATGAAATATAAATAAATAATAATTAATTCCTCCGGATGGGTATCAAACCTACAGTCAAAGGTTTGTGTCCTCCCGCTACGACAGCATCATTTAATTTGCCTTTAATTACATTTTCATAACAGCGTGGTGATAGACAAACGCACAAAATAATTTACGTTACACATTTCACGGTATATATTCGTAGCTGTCACATTTTGTTGCATGTCAAAAATAAACGAAATAAAACAGAACAAAAGAGAGAACGTTGGCAAACAATAATACATTTCTTGTCGTTTCCTCATCCTTCATATATTTACCCTCAAAACGACAAGGAATGGTAAAATACGAAAGTATTTGTATTACTTTAACATTTGACTGTATTATTTTCAACTTGTGTCTTACGATTCAGATCAAAGTCCTCAAAGATTGGCCTTATCAGGTACTTAACCGCAGGGCAGCGACGGTCTGGGTGAGGCATGCCCCTTCAAGATAGTAAGAAGCTTCGGGGTCTACTTTATGTGAGCAAGTCAAATAGGGTTGGGAATGTCAAGCTATACGGGCTTAGCGATTAAGGTTAGTACCGGTGATAATTGAATTACATTTACTCGGTTATGGAGAAAATACACGTGTAAAAATAAACAGTACCTACATGAGTTTTAATTTATTTCTAAATAATACAATAAAAAGAATATGATTGAAAAAATAAGGCTAATATTAATTATAAACTAAAATTCCATATATTTAAATTATTTTAATTTTAAATAATAACTGAAATTCCAAATTTAATCATTCTATAACAAATAGACAGAAATATTGTTACAGAAGCACGATGACACTATAAAACTAAGGAAAAGGAAAAGCTAAAGAAGTTAAACGTGTAAATGGCTATCGCCGAACACTTTCCGATTGTTGGTAATTTTTGAGAACGTGAAACGCGATTAAATTGAAGCCAATCTCGGTCACAATTTTTAACCTCATCAAGTTAGCTGGGGTCCAAAAGGAAAATGTAGGTAGAGTGGGAGCTCCCAAAACATTTGCGCGTTCGTAAGAGCTTAACGAAATTACATTCCATACAGGTATATACGTAGGAATGTTCAAGCGTCCTTGGCTGAAAGTAACCTATACGTATTTTTAACATTTAAAGTGTTATTCCACATTTAAGAAAGGAAAATACTTAATCAGAAAACGTATAAAAATTTGAACATGGCGAATCATAGGGATGTGAACCCGCGCTTCTTTGGAAACCGTCCAAGAGGGTGAGGACCACGAGGAACAAGAAGTTGTATGGTTTCTAAAGAGGTGCGGGTTTAATACCAGCTACGTTCAATTTTATACGTTCTCTTAATAAGTACCTATAAGTGTTCATACTTTAGAATTTGTCCCCAAAATGAAATTAGTCCCAATGTACTGGATTTGGATACAGTTTCCGGAAAGTAGCGTTCATAATATTTGAACTCTGTCGGCGTATCCGACGTATGTTTGTGACGACAAAGTTTGGCCAACCTTTTGGGGGTTACTTAACATGTTAGCTTTGTTATAATTACTCGAGAGTGATATCGTTGCAGCTTTCGGTATTATTATGTATGTAAACTTTCCTGTACTACCAAACATTTTCGGTATAAATGTTCATAATATTGAAATAAATTATGAGTTTGTCATATGTATTATCTTATAATTAAGCAGTTACAAAAAATATCTATAAATCAATATTTATACAATATATTTACTTGCTGTAAAACATGTAAATTGTATTCTAAATGCAAAATAATATCATCACAAATATAGTAAGTACTTACTAATTTGGTATTACTAAACCATCGATTACAATAAGTCAAAGTCGTCGCAATTATATTTATTTAAAATGAAATCTTAAACACAAATAAAAAATTTCAAAAAACCCTAAAATATTAAAAACTAAAACAATAAATTACCACTTACCTACGTACCTACAATAAATATGAAAGTTTCACCAAAACGTGTCCATCAAACCGTACCTGTACACCGTCTCCGGCTGGCGGCGCGCGCGTAACACAGCAGCGCGGCCAGGAAGAACAGCGACGACAGCATCTCAGCCCTGCCAACGACGCCTGTCACCTGTACGAACGAGTTAAATCATTTTAGTTTTAATAGACACCATTAGAGAGCTTTCACTTTGTTTCGTGTGCTTCGCTAAATTTGTGAAGTTTTGTTTTATTTATTTTGTATAAGTTAGTTTGGTATAATATATTTTATGTTGAGGTATTTTAGACTATAATTAGCCTTGCTTCACACATAGCAGAGGGCAGATGGATCCTTCCGATATTATATATGTATTTTCCAGCATTTCTATACATTTTCAGTATAAATGCTTATAGTTATAAATTGAAATAAGTTTGTCATATGATTTTTTAACTTCACGCTGATAGGACTACAGCAATAATCTTTAAGTTGTTAAGATACTCCGTTCTCATTAAGACACTTCCGTTTCTCACTTTCTGTCGAAATCTGGACGCGTTGGGTGTTGAGTGGCGAAACTCAACTAGGCGCTTTGCTTTGAAAATAAGCCTTGCATTCTACGCGATTATATTAAAATATACAATCAGGTTAATATAAATGTGAATAGTATTTCATCTTTAAAACTTCTTTCATATGCTAATAACCAATTTCAGTTTTAAGGAATTAATGTGAATAAAAATACGTAGCTTGGGATTTTTAAAATTTTTCTTTTGAAAAGTTAATGAAATGCCAGCGAAAGCTTACTAACCTTAACCTCTCAGAATCCGGCTCAATTGGACCTCGAGTTACTTTGTAATATTCCTTAGTAACAGTTATAAAGGGGCCATTAAAAATTCGCCTTGTGAAAGGAACGGTGCAAAAAAATAAAAGTGTAATAATGAAAGTGAGGCCCGTAAAGTACAAGGAAATAGATGTTAGCTCCGTTGGGTTGAGACCAACGAACGGGATTATTCCGTTAAGAAAATACTCCCTTCTAGTCCTTTTCAATTAATTGACAGTCCATTTAAACGAAGCTGTTAAAAAAAATCCCTTGTTTTTTTAATGTATTAATTTTCGTCGTTCTGGTCTAGAGGCGCGGAGTTTAGTTCCATTACTCAACACGCAATACCTACAGAATTCTGCGGAAAGTGTACTCGAGTGTCTTAACACTTGTGATACACGCGGGATACAACGTGAAGCTGATTACGATGCAAAATATTAAAAAAAACACAGTATTCACTACCAATCAAGTACAAAACCTGACGCTACGAGTTTATAAACGGCAAACATAGTTAGAGCCCGAGGCGGCGGGCGTCTCCGCCTCTCCGCCATGTCCTCTTACGACTTTATTACAAACTGTTTTGCTCGGAAAATAAACAAGTTAGGGAACTATTGCTGGAATTACGCCTGTATTTTTACTTAGTTGAACGTTGAAGTTGACAGCGTTCGCTTTATTTGGCCCCTTTGTAGCGGGGCAATTTGAGAAAACTTTTTAAGATTTCTTCAAATTAGAAATGTTATTTAACACAAACAAAATCGTTTCTACGAAAATATAAGAACTCCTAAATCCTATAGAAAAGGCAGCGTTTAACAACGAAATTTATTTAAATTTAAGATTTAACGTGAGTTTGCACTACGAATAAGTTGCAAATAGCCTTTAAATTTTCAGATAAACTCTGAGTTCGGCGTTAGAATTCTAAATGCAGTGGTCCCTGCCACCCCCGACGCGGTGAATGTAGATGGAAATTTTTGAATTTAAACAGAAAGAGACGACTCAATGTACAATGGAAATAAATTGAAGCGATAAACAAACTGCGGCGATAAAAGAAGTGTAATAGTATGAAATTGCTCCTATTTGCCGTGTCGCTGTGACAGACTGAGTTAAAACTTTTTAAATTAATGGTAAACCTATAAAACGGCGATGTTGGACTGCGTGGAGCGTACAAATAAAGTATAATAAATTGTTTTTGACAGGTGAAATTAAGTTTAAGGATAGTATTGCCTTTTTTTCAGTTGCACGCTTTATCACGCCATAGCAGGATAGACAGAGACAAGTTAGAAACGTGACACGTGTTTTCTTATTCCGTCAGAATTCGAAACATAGCGCGCCGAGTGGCAGAAATTAACGCCATATTTTGTCATACCAGAGTAAGGTAATAAAAAGAATATATTTCACCTAGTGGGGGGTCGAACCCACATCCATTGCATTTACAGTATTAAGTCTTGTAATATTATATTTTTACTATTAATTATATGTTATTATAAAATTTAACTTTGTACTTATAAAAACTTATTACGAAATGCAACAACACATACCTACGAATATTACTCCTACGAAATTTAAACTATTTACTACGACTAAGCTCCTTCAAGTCATTTAAAATAATAAATTAAAAGCACTTTTTGACATAGTGTACAAACATTATTCGAATTGAAAAGTTTCTGATTAAAGAACTCTCTCATCTGAAATAGAACTAAAAGGAAACGCTACTTTATTTGTACCTATACTTTGTATACATTGAAAATAAATACACAAGAAAGAGTGCCTTCATTCTATTTTAGCCAACAAAAGGTCTTTTTTAACGCAAAAAAAAGGTATTACGTTAATTCAAATTGAAGATGCGGCACAGTAGTATCAGATACGATAATAAAGAATCAACTTGAAAAGAAATAGCTCTCAGTGAGTATTGGAGGCTCGGTCGTTCCTCTAATTACACAAGTGATTGTGCGAGAGGGTAGCGATAAGGGTGGGTCAAAGATCAGTAATCGTGTGAAAGGACCTCAATGATAAAGGCACCAATTAGTTATAGATGTGAGTAAATTGCTAAAAGTTTAGATGGACAAGGCAGGCGTTGATTTCTAATTCCTATATTAGATAACTAGAGGAACAGCTATCAAATTTGGTGAAAGGCGAGATAAGGGTTATAAATACCTAAAATGTGTCCTAGTGTAATAACCATTTCATTAAATTAATATTAAAGTAAAAATAATCATTTCATATAATTAATTTTATTTCATTGTATTGTATGAGGAAATATAATGTAAGATATAAATAAATTGTATATTTAAATTTGAAAACTTTATAATGTGAAATCACATATTAATCAACAAATTGATTTATAATTAAAATAAATAAAACCTTTTAAAATAGATATCCGTAAATCTGTTGTCACATCACTGTTTTGTTGACATTTCATATTTTTTAAATTAAAAAGTGCCTAAACTTCAATACAAAATGCCAAATGCAAATATGCAATTTAAAAAAAAATATATTTTCACATTTTAATATACATACAAAAATCGAATTATTTAAATATTATTTTACTAATAAAAATAGTAATAAATTTTTATAATCGCTTTACACGCTATCCATTATTTAGGCTTTAAATTTACACGCATCAACATGCATGAGAGAATAACATAGATTCCGTTGAAGCGTTTAAAATACCGATAACAGTTCATTCGTCACAATGAAATTTTATATCCGTTTTATTGAATATTAATATAATATATTGATGAATTGAAAATAAATTCTTTATTAAAATGTTATTATTTTATTTATTTTAGGGGTTGTCCATTAATCACGTGATCTTTTTTTAGCATTTTTTAACCCCCCCTCCCCCATTGGTGATACGTAGTGAGGTTTAAGANTACACAAGCGTGTGACGTAAACGCGATAGTTGTGGGTTCAATCCCTACTCGGGAAATTAATTGCTATTTATTAATATTTTCATTTCTTCGCTCTGGTAACAAGGCAAAGTGCTGCGCTGAGTTCTGCTTCAATCAAGACGTAATGTTTAAAAAATTTGGCGAAAAATCGGAAACTGAGTGAAAAAAAGTAGAGTAAAATATATATATATATTTCTTAATTATTATTTATATTAAAAGGCATGTTTCTAAACATTTCTTTGCCAATGTACATACATACATAACTTTTTATATTAAATTATATTAACTTATTATTTATGTAGATTACTTACCGCTTCGCTGTGTATAGGATGCACCGCGAACAAGATGGCGGCCACGAAACTTGCAAATTCCGGAAGAAACATTGCGCAAACCCTGCAACATTTAAGTAGGTCAGTCAACTAATCGCGATGCCAGGACCAGTTTTACTTGTTATTTTGGAAACTTCTACAAGAAAACTTACTCAGTTAATAATATTCAATAACTTTAGATCAACTAGTTGGTATTTACTTTTTGTATTACAATTTAAATAAAATATAGAGAATCAGTAAATTGTATAATTTTGCTTATGGGCTTAACATTGTTAAATATCCTTTTGTTTGAAAAAAATGCCAATTTTGATGTTGTTTTTATTTGAAACGTAGGTTTTTAAGGAAAAGTTCGATTACGAATAAATTGGTTATTATTAAAGTTTTGTTCGATTACCAACAATTGACAAACATTGGCAGTTAGTTGTATATTACTTCTGCATCCGCATATAGCAGGGTAGGCACCTAGTGTGAAGTCACTCCGCCTCCCACTTTCCGCCGGATATGTTTACATGGATTTTTAACATTGTAAGATTTTAACCGCTTAAATAATACTTTTAAAAAATTACTTATAGCATAACCAACATATAAAAAAACTTATTACTTATCCTAAACAACCGGAAACTTTAATGAAATTTGAGCTAACATTATAGCGAAACCACTCGTACAGTTTCTTCGTCTAATTGTAAGAGCGGTTAAACTCATTCAGAACAAAGTACGATATAAAGTACAGCACATTCAAGTTACATCTAATAGCAGCTCGAGCAGTCGTTAGATAGCGAGAATGCGGTTACACTGACCGATCCAGCTTCCCAAAGAATATTATTATCTCTCCTCTCTCCATATCTACCTACGTACAAATTTCAGGTAGAAAATGTTAATTGAGGATGAATTTTGTAATTAAAAACGGAAATGGACTCGTCTAGAAAATTTAATTCCACTCAGCATGAAAGGTTACAAACGAGCGCACGACAGGTATTTTAAGCTTCTATTCTAATATACTAAAAGCTCTTTAATTATTTCAAGAGTCTACATGATGATAGTTGAAATGATAATAGTCGTAGTAATATTACATTTCACACAGATATACGTATGTAGGTATATCTCACTAAGGTAAACAGAATAAAATATTACTTTTTTAGCTTCACGCTTCACTATATTACGAACACACCAGAGAAGGCAGAGGAAACCTAGTGTTAAGACATTCCACTCCTCAATTTCAAAAGTGGCAGAATTCGACGCTACGTTTAGCCTAGACACAAGAGCGAAGAAATAAAGATATTTTCTCGAGTGGGAATCGAACCCAAAACCAACGTTTACAGTCACACGATTGTGAAGGTCTACGCCACGTCTGGCCTCAACAAAATAGAATACTATTTTGTTCACAGAATACAGAATTCAGTTGAAAACATAAAAATATAGGTCAATATAAAATACAAGTGCATTGAAGCTGTAGTACAGTCATTAGTTCGTGAGTTTGCGGTTGCTGACCGATACAGTGTTCCTCTTGCTGGCAACCTAAGAGTTGATTACTGATATAGCCCACAACTGTGAAATAGCAGTGCCGGATGTAATATGTAGGTTTTATATTTGTTTTGTTTTTAATTAACCTTCTTCTATTTATTATATGTATGTTAGCTATGTGTTTTTTAGTAAGCAATGTTTTCTATATTGTTTTATATTTAAGTAAACCATTTCTTGTTACATAATAACTATACATAATATAAAGATTTCAAATTTCAATATATTTAAACGTTTATTTACGTAATATTTGAATGTCCGGTAATCAATAGCATTCTGTATCATCTGAGTCGAGTCGAGTCGAGTCGAGCAATTGTGCTACGAAGTCAACACTTGCTTTGAATTAAAATTTCTTTTTAATTTACCGTAATGAGAACAAAAATTATAAATATTTTTAATTACAAATATAAGCATCAGAAAGTTTGCATTCAATTAACAGCAATAGCTACAATAACACAAACAGCCCTGTTTGAACCAATATGATAAAATGGCAATAACACAATTCCGTCCATTTTGTAGCACTTAGTACGTTAAATAATAATATTCTTCATTATCACGAAGCTGGGTCCGTTGCACAGAGTGCATTTTTATTGACACTCACGTTTAATAAAAGAAATACATTTCCCAAGAACATTTAAAAGGGAAGTAACATTAATTTCTTGTGGTTATTTCAACCCTTATTACGTTGAAAGAAGGCGAGCTATTAAGACTGTGCATGTGCACATACGTTCATAGTTTCGTTTAGTAGAAAATCCCTAGAGGGAAGTACCCCACTTTAGTTTGGCGTCTTAAAAGAAAATGCGAGCATGTCATACCGCATTCGGGAGGGTACCTACATACCTCCCCCCTCCTCCCTATTTTAAAGGAACACGGGTACGTTGTGCAAGCTTAAGATTTGTAACATTAGTCGTAGTTTGTATGAATGTAGCTGCATGTTGAAAGCGAAACGCGGGTTGTTAAATAATTTAGTACTTTATTAAACTTAATTTGTGAAGGTAAATTATTATATTTCGATATCTACATATGTATGCTCATTATTGCATTATACGCAACTCTTATAATTAGAAAGTTTTAGCAATTAACTATTAAATAAATTGGTATTTAATATATAAATACATAACCTCACGAAACTCTTTTAAAAAAAGTCAAAGATCAATTAATTATTACAATTACATGTCTGTACAGTATACACATAAGGTACCATCCTAATATCTTAAGATAACGATAGAAATGTGTTATACTACACATATGTATAAAATTAATTTCTAACAAAAACAAAAACCGACTTCTAACAA
The DNA here is from genome assembly GCA_013403645.1 of Heliconius nattereri. Lineage (NCBI taxonomy): Eukaryota > Metazoa > Arthropoda > Insecta > Lepidoptera > Nymphalidae > Heliconius > Heliconius nattereri. The sequence goes on from JAAIXI010000236.1 coordinate 3,207,291, forward strand.
CGAACTAAAAAGTGAAAAATAATTTTACAAAGATTTTATAACTGTGAAGTCGGTGCCAAGTAAAACAAACAGACTTAGTAATTAGATATTGTAGTAAGGTTGTTCTAGCAATAGTTTGACAACAAAAATTATCAAAATCGGTTCACCCAGACAAAAGTTATGAGGTAACAAACACAAAAAAAATACAGTCGAATTGATAATTTCCTTTTCTTACAGAAGTCGGTTACTAAAATTAATATCTATAAAATACATTTTTGGCTTCACTGTACGAACGAAAAGTTTTTCTAATAATCATCTCATAATTCAACGAACAAATTCAGAAGTAAAGCTCGGGAACCCAATGAAAACTATCCTCCAACAATATTTTGTTGAAAACCCTCAACAATGTATTCCTACATACATAATATGTACATAGATGTAAATTAATTAAACTTTTCCACACGATTTCCTTTTACGATACAAGAATTTGCTCGTAAACTGTACTAGCTGGAAGGTCCACGGAACTTCTGTGGTCGTGGTCCCCACGCACTGCGCCGCCCTCGTTCGAAATAAATAGTTGTAATGTGCTTGTTTAGGAGTCCAGTCTGACCTACTTCACTTTTGTATTAGCGAGTTGATATTCAGTAAGCCTGTTTGTTGTATTTATATTTGCGTTTGTTAACACTATTTTTTTTAAATAATTTTATATTTGTTATTATACGTTTTTTTATATGCTGTTTTCCTGGTTTTTGGTGGATTGTACTTTGGTTAACCTATATAGAAACTTGTAACGTTTTGCTTGAAAGACAATCGAATAACCAAAATATGAACAATGAATAAAATAAAAATTATTCAGATTAGATGTACGGAGAGAGACTTCGGTTAACCTTGGAACACACAGTATCAATGATACTGGATGAGAATCCAGTGGGATTTAAATTACATGTTATGTATGTTAGTGATCGAAAAAATATTTTTAATTGGCCATCTTTCTATTTTCTGAATATATATTTCTGTTGCGTATGATAAGAACTGTTTTGAAAACATGTATAAAGCCTCGTAAATCAAATTAAATTGCACATAAAAAATATAACCACCATCGTTTGAAACGTAAAGAAAATGTATGGATAATGTGATTTTGGTTTAATGTTCAAAAAAGTACTCGTTTTAATCTTAATTTTTACAAGAAATGGATATTAATGGTGCGTAACGCTGTGTTAAATAGTGTGTAAGACTTGAGGTAATCTGTGTGAGAAAACATTAGGAAGCGCAAATGGCTCTTTGAAACAAAATACGACGTTCATATTAAATCAAAATAAAAGTTAAATTACACAAAAAAGATATTACATTTATATATTTAGTGATTCATAAATGTTATTCTAAAATTATTAATATTTATCTATGACGATGGAAAACACAATCTATAAGATATATATATATATATATATATATATATATATATAAACTGCATAAGCGTTGATAGTGCTATTGCTGTAAAGTATATTTATAGAGTTAACTAAGTTTCAAGTTAGGTACTGTTGCCTGAGAGTTGGAAGCTTAGGGGGAGTTAGGGGAAGTGACATTAATTGGTCAAGTTTGCGAGGTGGTGACACCGCGCGGTGTCCGGCCGCAGCCTCCTGAAACACCGACTAATTGAGATCTGTGCGCACCTCCCGCACGAGGCACGGACTGACGGACAACTTCTCTCAGAATTAAGGCACTCGTTAGCGACTTTTTGCGAAAATGGCGGAATCTCTTGAGAACTTTCCGACTAACATTTACAGATAGATACTTTGCGCCGTACGTAATGAACAACCCGACGCTCCCCAGAGCTGTTCTCGGATTGTGATCGTTATATCGAAATTGTATAATACTAGTTTAACTCGCTCGCGTTACACGTCTAATAGAATACTAGAGGCGACGGAACAACTTTTCTTGAAACTTCTACTAGCTTTTTCAATTTACGAAGATGAATTTCTTACGAGATTTCAACGGAAGTTTTCAAGCGAGTTTACAAATTTTTTGTTAAGTCGCTCCGGCAACAGGGGCCATTATGTCTTGTGATGTATCAATATAACATGCTAATATTTTAGCAATCGCTAAGAAAACATACAAGGAGCAGAAGCTTGGAAACTTTCAAATACAAGAAATTATACGTGCATATAGGTATATAAAAAAATGTACTTATAAATAAAAATTCTTGCAGCAATAAACAGAGAAATCTTGACGTTATACAATATTCCTTATAAAATTAAACTAGTAACGCAGGAAGATTTCGTTTGAAGTGAACGGTGGACCGTGATTTGTTTCGCATTTAGTGCTCTATTCTATTTTCCGAGCTTTTTGAGTTCACAAATTGAGAAGAGAAAAAGAGAGAGAGGAGTGCAGTATTGTGATTAATGGACGACGTAACTGGAGTGCATGATATCTCGTTTAACGTCTCTTTATACGCTTTCATTCAAATAGAATGTCCGTAGGAGAAAATAAAGTGCTTGAAGCGTTTACTTCGCGAAAGGAACTTTTGTAGTACCGTCCTATGCGCTTTACCCTGTTAGAGTGTACCTACCTACTACGCTGGTCTTTGACGCGGAATGCTATATTGCAAAAGTATATTAGCCCTGGGCGGGGTTGTTTGATAGAGAAGTATTATGTCTCTTCTATTATTTAATATTTTATTATTTACTTGTATCATTTCAGAGTATTTTATAGTTTTATGTTATAAAGCAGCATTGATTATTAATGGATTTGAGATATACATTTTGTTTTTTACAACACGAAAAAGAACACTTAGTTATAAAATGTCATATATTAAAGACAACCATCATAATGTTTTTCACCATTGCCCATTTTCCGCCGAATTCTGGGGGCATTGCGTGATGGAACTTAACCCCGCGTTTTTTCTCGACATTAGAGCGATAAAAGGTAAATATGAAATATTTCATTTCTTCTAATGGGGATCGAACCCACACCCAGTCGCGTTCACAGTCACACACTTATGCCCAACTGGTCTCTAAGTACACAAAAACAACAATATTAAAGACACAAATAACATTAGCAATAGACAAATGAATCTTTTCTAAACCACAGCCCTCATACTTGACGTACTTTAAAAAGCTTCACAGAGCTTTTTACTAGAGACAATATGTCATGCTCGAGCACTCCGAGCAGATATGTGCCCGATACGAGCGTCCCGAGGCAATCAATCAAATACCACATGTGCATAACCGATACGCCTAACTAATCTTGGTGAAGCGACAGCCGTCTTTGGATGTTGGTTTTACGTCATACGCTTCGTATCTGGATGTTAGATTTGACTATTAATGTTGAGCTTTTAAGCTTAGTTTAGTACGGAATTGTGTTATATGTTATTTTTTGTTGTGAAATCTAGAACTGGTTTAAAATATGTTAATAATTAAATATTTGGTTTTAAAAAATTACTTTTTATGTACAAGTTTTTGAAACTTAAAAGTTTTCTTTCAGCTTTTTCCCGTATACCAATGTAGCCAAAGTGAAACTGTTGTCCACTTATGAATATTTAAGAGTATAGTTATAAATATATAAGGACAATACAAAGGTATTTATAAATATAATGTATAATTGTACATACATACCTATATATTTATGAATACCTTTATATTTTCCTTATCATTTCTTCTCTCTGGTATCGAGACAAAGCGCGGCGATGAGTTCTGCCACTCAACACGTAATGCCTCTAGAATTCGGAGGAAAGTAGGGAAAGGAGTATCTTAACACTAGGTTCCCTCTGCCTACCCTGTGTGTGCGGGAAACTGATTTAATCTTATTATTATATCAAAATCTCTATTTTATATTTCTTTTTTTGACCTTAGCGTTAATTTGCATATAATAATACAGTAAGATCAACCCAGAAATACCTATTGACAAAGTTATCCCATAATTCGATGTTGAGATATTCACACGTAGTTTAATCAATGATCAGTATTGTGCAGTGCCAGGCATGAATTAATTGGCTGCTTCATATGTCACCGGCGGCATGCGGCATACCAGCGCTGAGATATTCCTGTACGATGTCGCGTACGTATCTAAATTTAGCTCGCTATTAGTTTAGTGATATCTGTAGTTATTACTATTTATTTACATCAAACAACGGAACTGATTTTTTTTAAACGTAAATATTTATTTATAAAAATAACGGAACAATAATTTTTCGGCGTTAATATGGGGATATAATACGTGTCGCGCTGGTAACGAAGCAAAGCACGGTGTTGAATAACGCCACTTAACACGCAATGCTTCTAGAATTCAGCGGAAAGTGGGACGGAAGAATCCTTAATGAGTACAGAAAGTTTCAACACTAGGTTCTCAGATTCCTTGCTTACCCTACTATGCGCGTGAAGCTAAAAATATAAAAAAAACAAAATGTACATAAATGTACAATACATCCGACCTTTTTAATCAAACGCTAAAAACAACCCTGTCTTCAACAACAAACAATATTCACCATATAAATTGCTTAATTATTTTGTAACAGCGATACTTTGCTATTATGAGTAAATTAATTGCTAAATATATTATTAATTACTCACATGCAAAGATAAGACAGAGGGTCTACGTAATTAGGGAGTTATGACATCAGCAGCGTTTGAGGTAATGAAAAACTAATTTAACTTTGCGGTGAAAAGTTACTGTCCCTTTCTGGACCTTGGGCTGAGGCCGAACGACAAAAAGTAACTTAAGGAAGAAAAAGAATGCGTTATATACAGTTTCAAACAAAAAAATCCTCAATGGCACAAAGTAAAAGATTGTTTTATTTGAACTATACGACGTAGTACGCCGGCGCGGACTTTTGCTTCATTACGTTATGAATGATCCGGAGTCCTCGTCTTTGGTAACAAATTTCCTTATCCGCCCCACCCGACGCCCTGCACCCGAGGCTGAGTTTTTGCGCTTCATATTTCAAATAGACTTCGAGTTACTTTCTATAGAAAGCTGTGGGAAAAGTGAAAAACAAATGATCTAGCATTAGGCGTGTATTGTGTTCTAAATTGGAGTTGCTTAATAACCAGGCGTTTCGTATGCAGGCGGCGGCGGCAGTCATGAATTTAAAAGTAATTCCATTATAAGTTTCAGGTTGGTTGGAAAATTTTCGAGATGCAAATAATGTGGGGGGGGGAGGGGGGTTTTGGCTAAAAGTTCCACTTGATACACTAATATGATTGGAGTGTGCGCCGCTAAAGACATTATAACTTTTAAGTGGCGTAAACAATTCGTCATATCTCGTAGATGCGTCTCTTATTACGTTCTTGCAGTACTATTGTAATTTTATTGTACTGTTTTTAACCGATTTTTGTAAGAAAAGGAGGTCCCATTTTTTTTTGGTTCATGTCTGACAATGGTATCTACGAGAAAATCACATAAGTCTTAAATTTGCATTAGGTATGTGCGCGACAAATAGACGAATAACTCAATGTCGCGCCAACCGATTTTGATGATTCTGATGATGATTTGAAAGGATACACTTCAAGGATAATTTAGTGAAAGTTTGGTTAGGTTCCGATAACGGGATCCGTTCATAATTGAGAAAGTTTGTTTATTTTGATAAAAAATTGATTTTACTGTAATAGTTACAAGCAAAAACTTTTTAAATTGATGTCAGAAGTGAGATTCCTGATCGTTGCATTTCTTTTCAACCAACCTCAAAAAGAGGATGTTCTCATTTTCAACCAACTTTAAAAAAGGGAGATACTCCATTCGCCCGAATACTTTTTATGTATGTTCTTATCAATATACCAAAATGTAACTTTGCACAAAAATAATACTTAATTAAATGAAGTTTTACATAGGACAATCAGAACCATTCGTTGACAACCACTACCACCACACGACTTCAAAATTATACAATTTTTGTAAAATTATTTTTCACGTTTTAGTTCGTTGTTAGAAGTCGGTTTTTCTTTTTGTTAAAAATTAATCTATTAGATGCAAGATTTTAATACAGTTGAAAACTATTCCTTTTTGTAAAATTTTACGTACGCTTTATCTACTGAATTCATTATTGTATATATTAACTTCTTTTTCAGCTTCGCGCTATTTCTCGCACGCACGTAGGCAGAGGGAACCTAATAAGTTCATTCCCTACTTTCAACGAATTTTCGTAGTTTTGCGTGTTGAGTGGCAGAATATACCGCCACGCGTTGTTTCAAGGGCGAATAAAAGAAATATTTATAAATAACAATTCATTCATCCGAGAGAGAACCGAACCCACACCCACTATCGCGTTTACATTCACACGTTTCTGCCAATGCGCCAAGACGGCCTCCAATTAAAAAATATAACGCAAAATTTTCTACGTAATGCCGACATAATATAATTATGTAAAAATAACCAACGCGAAGCGTCGAGTTTCTTAAAATCGTAATTATAAATAATTACTTTGAAATAAGTGTGCTTTATATAGATTGTTGTTAAAATTAATTTCAGCTAAACAAGGCGTAGGTTAAGGGTGTCGTGTTATAGGTAACTCGATATTTGTTTCCCATTATCCCTTTTGACGAGATCTACCACCTCTGCCACCTCTGGTAAATTGTTGAGTGTACTCCAATACGAGATGAACAGGATCTGTTAACGTTAAACCTCTTAGGGATAATCTTGAATTATCTGTTTTGCTCAATTGAAAAATAATACTTGATAAAGTTGGCGAGAGATTGATTTGTTGATAAGTTTACTTTGGTGTTTTTTTTTCTTAATATTTCAAATATTAAACAGTTTGTAAAAAATTGGATGCTCTTATAACGGTTTAAAATTAAAGAATGACCTTTTTCTTCATGACACCTTACTAAATGTCTAGGTCAGAATGAGAAAAAGAGAAGAAATGAATGCACCTAGAAGATATAATGAAAAATAGTATGCATTAAAATAATATTTTGAGGCTAGTCAAAGAGCAGGGGAAAAAGCGTGTGATTGTTGTGAGTTCCATTCCCATCCGCGGAAATTAAATATGTAATATTTCCAATTCATCGTTCTGGTGTTCAAACAAAGGTCGGTGATGACTTCCACTTGTCAACACGCAATGCCTGCAGAATTCCGGGAAGAGTGGGGAGCTAAGTGTCTTAACACTAGGCTCCCTCTGCCTACATGCCCTGCCCTTCTACATGAAAACAGCTTGAAGCTGAAAACCAAAAGAAAAAAAACATGACAGAGGGAAGAAAAAACAAACAACAACACAAATAAAATAAACAAATACAATTACAGTATTATGATAATAAATATAAAACCGATAACGACGCTGCCTCAAGATAACGATTCATGAAAATCCTAAATGGGATTAAGCTAGCAAATTGGATATTGGGAGTAAGCCGCGCTAAGTTGCCGGACACGAGCGGTATTGTAATTAGCAGTAAGTAAGGATCGGGCCGTCTGATTAAACTGGGTTTATTGGACCGCCTTGCTGGTGGCGGCATCTTTGGTGCATTAGATGGGTATCTACTTTTGTTTGTAGCTGTGGTCAAGTTTCAAATGATAATTTTAGTTTTGGACGTTCCTGTGTTTATGTTCTTTTGGTAATTGTTGGTTCTTTTGATGGAATTTGATAATATTTTCTTTCTTTAATACAAACTTTTATATCCCCAAACTCAATCCCCCGCTTGACTCGTTACCAGTGCGAGGAAATATAAATATTAAATATTTCACTTCCCCAGGTGGGAATCGAATGTACAACTGGCCGCGTTTCTGCGCCACCACTGACCTCAATCCCAGTAGATTATCAGATAAATTCTCAATTTCAATATTAAATATAACATAAACGACAATAAGCATATGAAATTATTTTGACAGATATAATAATTACACATTGAATATGAATCACATGTAAAACCTCAGTAATTTGTTTAAAATTGTAATTATTACGCATGTACGTACATACTATTTTTACAAGTATTTATTTTATTTAGTGTGTCAATGTATGTCAAATTTTGCAAACTCCATTTGACCCACTTCCCAGTGTCTGATTGACTTGACATTTGGATTACGATTTCAGTTATAATGACAATGATATTCAATATAATCTATATTGCTGTTAATCCAAAATGGCCGGTTCATTAAAATGACGGATTACAATTTTTTTCACAGTTCATCTTATACGGATGTCAAATACAAAAAAAAAGTTTGATTTGTAAAATACAATACACCTTGAAAAAAAAAAACATTTAGAGACCGAAGATAGAACTGGAAAGGTAGGCAAACGGACTTTCTTTCTTTTCAACATCGGTCTGTGACGCATATATAAAAATAGAGAATTAAAAATAAATCAATTTCTTGCGTCATTAGTACAACTGACCTTTTTAATAAAATATTAATTTTTAAATTGTTTTTTTATTATCTTTACATAGAGCAAATAAACTCATATAATATCGTATAATAAAATACATATATGCCACAAACACAATAATATACATATCTATGTATAATAGTCGTATATACATATAACAAAAATGTTACAAATATAATTATATAGTTCGAATGGGCGTAACCACGAGCGGGTCGCCAGTACTAACATATGCTTCTAGAAAACGTATAGATGATACATTTTATAGTAAGAAGAATAAACATTAAACAATCTTTTTATGCTTGACTGCTGATGCTGCGGATGCGGATGCTTATTACAATGGCTCTCAATGAGAGATACTGTAATGAGCGAGCATGTACGCTATAAGTTCACTTCCAGGTTATAAGATTCGATTCCATTTATAGATATTCGATACAATATCGATGTTGATTTTGAAAAATACACATCGAGAAGCAGATGCTATAGAAATAAAATCTACCTAAGCTACAGCCTTTAATTTTTAATTAAGCTTACCATTTTACTTTCGCGGTAAGATAATACAAAAAGTATATCTTTATTCCATTTAGAAGTTTAAAGTTGGTCTTCATTTGCACTTTTAATTTGCAAAAGTTTAATAATTATCCAGTACTATTTGCTAAACTTATATAACCGGTGCGAAAGGTGCGCTACGATAACTAGGAATATAACCAGCTTAACTATCACAGTGCTCCAAGTTTAAGTGGATAGTCGAACTGAAGGTGTATCATATAAGTTATTTAGATGATCTTCCACTGCCCGGACTAACTAACATTTACCCCTTTGTAAGGTAATATATTATGCATGCCTCGGGAATTGTGATATTTGCTTCATATTCACGAGTTTCTTGATTGCTAATATTTAGACAATATCATATCATTAGGGGAAACTTAAAATATGATACTTGCAATTTCATTAATTAACAATAAGTAAATCAACAGTAGCGGGAAATTATAAAAAGAAGTAAAAAGCTTAAAGTTCACTCGTATTCAATAATAGAAAAATAATATGAATACGGTAAGCAGGAACAACATGGTAAAGTAGGCGATTACGTGGAAATTGTACTGAATAATTAAACAGGCGACTCAGCCCCGGCCCCAATGACTGGATTATTGAGTTTTAACAATTAAAAGTTCCTCGATTAAATTAACAATTAAGGGTTAACGACGCAGCTGTGATTGGACTTTAATATTAATTAATCTTAACCTACGTAAATATGAGTCTTTTTATAATTTTGTAGAACTCAAATAAAGCAAATATAAAAATACGAGTATTACATTTGTATGTATCTATTTTAGTATCCATTACATATTAACTTCCGCTTGCAATGTCGCTGCGTGGACATAAAATGAATTGTGTCAGAGAGGATTTAAAAAAGTGTTTTAAAACAACGTTCAATGGGATTAAGAGGTTGTTACGTGTTAATCCAATTGTAAGGCATTTATATTACGTTTGTTTAGCTTTCGAAGCTATTAATGTACATGTACAAAGGTCAAGCGAGCTTACAAAAATAAACAAAAGAAAGGCAGAGAGTGGCTTGCAACAGACCACTGTATTCGATATGCCCAGTTGCAGTTTTGACTCACTGGGTGGCGGAACCAAATGCTTTTGCGGTCTTTTTTGTCCACCAACTGCCACAGCAGATATTAAATAGATACATATATTTTTTTCCTCAAATAGGAATTGAACCCATAAACTTCAAAATTTTTTAACCGTGTCATGGTGAAGACTAAATATGGATGCTGAGGTGAATGTGCGGCGTAACGCGGTCTGACCGCATACGCAACACATTCATTCGAGGTAGTCTTGGGATCCGTGACGAAGCAGATAAGCTCCAAGAGCGTCGCCTGAGATGGTTTGAATACGTTACACGCCGGCCTAAGAACTATGTCGAATGCAAGTGCCTTGCTCTATCTGTTCCTGGAGTGAGACCTCCCGGACGCCCAATGAAGCGCTGGTTGGATGTCGTGATGCAGGACATGAGAGCCAATGGTGTAACCACCGAGGACGCAAATGATCGTACAAAGTTGAGTAGATTAAGTAGGAAGGCAGACCCTGGCAATAGCCGGGATTAATGCCAGGAGGAAGAAGAAGAAGATGGTGAAGACTAAATAATTTCCATTTTAGTTACAATACACACACGAATGCCTACCTATGCCATTAATTTAAATTCTATGTTTGATGTCATGATACGCCTATCTAGTCTCAAAGAGATATTGACATCTTATCTCATTTTACGCCACAGTGGAGGGTCTAATTAATGATTAAAGGTAAAGGAATAGTTATAAAGTACCTCGTTTATACTGACTGTTGAACGTTAGAATTAATAATTAACTTTAGCTGTTAAATAAATAGACAGACTTCATCTATAATGCTGAAAAGCGTAGGTCTGAGTCTAGGTTGAAAATGCTATAATGAATTTATATTTACGGATGAGTTATACGAATACATTTTTTTTAGCTCCACGCTGTATCTCACACACATCAGGGGAGGAAGAGGGAACCTAGTGTTAAGACACACTGTTTCCCATTTTCTTGTCGCATTTACAGTCACGACTTGCCTTAATAGTATTAAGTTACTCATATTTAAAATTTCATATTTTAATCATTATGGTATTCCATACAACATTGATATTGATATGTAAGATAAATCGATACGTCTACTTCCATAACAATTGTATCAGGAGGACCCTTCTGAACTACCGTTGGAGCAGAAAATATACCTCTTAATGGCGCGAGTGCAGTTAAGAAAGATTTTATGTTGTTCCTTTCAAGTAACATTTCTTAGAAACATACTTAATACTTTGATATACAGTAATAAATATTTTTCTTGGCTACATATGTGTGTTGAATATAATTATTGCGTAATCTCTCTAATCAAATTTAATTTAATTTAGTCAAATTAATTATAAGTTAAATTAGTTAATTCGTAAAACATAGCCTAACTACATATAATCAGGTATACAAATAAGACTTATAGTTTTACAGGTGCCCGGTGTATATCCCGAACACAGTAGGGCTCCTGCGTTCGGAATACAGCATGAAACTGAAAAATTAAAAGAAATAAGAATAAAATCGTACCTGTAATATAACAATGAGACTAGAGCATGTAACAGCAGGTTCACGAGGTGGTAGCCGGCCGGCTGCAGGCCGTGCATCGCGTAGTTCCATCTGAACGTGAGGACTGTCAGCGGGCGATACGATTTGTGTGATTGTTCCTGTAACAAGACATACATACACTTTTATATATATAACTAGCTTGGAATTAATGAAAACATATCAATTTAGAAACGAACTAAGTATGTTTTGTTTTTCCAATACATAATACTTTTAAAACAAAATAATAATAATTTAATTTTCAGAGAAAAATATAAGCAAATCCATTTTTTATACAAGATTCAAGCTTATGATAATAAGAAAAATGAAAACACAAAAGTATAAAATCTGAAAGTCTAAATGTAATCAAAGTAGTACGAAATGAATTTAAAAATATTTAAAAAGCACGCGAACCACCCACGTTTATCTTAAGTGCTACGAACGCTCTACGAATAATCGTAGCAATTTCGCGTAGCAAAATAAATGTCTTACTTTGCGAAAACTACTCGTGTAAGGATAAGGTTATAAAAACATTTTACTAAACCGTTTGATGCTATGCAAAGACTTAAATAAATCAGCTTTATGGGGTAACTTAAACGTATAAAAATGTGTCCGCAGTAAACTTGAAATGTGGGCGAACATAATAATGTTTACCAAAAAAAAAACCGCCTTCAAATAGCAAACTAAAAAGATTAAATTCAGTTATTCGTCCATTCGTCGCGCACTTAATGCAAATTGAAAGCTTATATGATTTTTCATGGATGCCATTGTTAGAATTGGACGAAATTAAAACTGGACTACATTGTAATACTGACTAGACTGTACCATTGTAGACTACTCACGCCCACAATGCGCTAGTGCTAATAAATATTAGTCACACAACCTCATATCGTACTTTAGGCTGAATACTTAAGCAAATATTGTTGTAATAACGGTTCACCACGTCTGTGTAAATTGCTGGTAATATTTCTTCATTTTGTGTGGTAAGTGATTTATGATTTTAATTATTAAATATTTATTAAAAAATGGTGGGATACATTTCTATAAGGCATTAAATGACGATCTCGGTGGTAGTTTTGAGGTAAACATAATTTTAGTTTGATGGCAAAAATTAATTAGTATATTTGTCTGTACTTATATTTAGGTAATTGTTTGTCTGTATGTATTTTAAGTACTCTAAGCCAGCGTTAGTTAGAGAACACCTAATATGTTAGTCCGTTTCTAACCTTCCTATCCCAGTAACGGACCAGACCAGACGAATTTCACCAGACCAGTAAAATGAAAATATTTTAAATATCCTTCTGCATTAGACTACATATATACCTCTGTATAAACAACACCTACACAGTGGATGGAGCTCTCAACAGCAGTACGAGGAATTTGTAGTTTTTAGCATTTTATGTCTCAAGATAACGTACTTAGCACATACCAATCTTAATAACATTATTTTAGCTTATGAATAGCATTATATATTGCGGGCAGTTTTTTGTTTTAATATTTTTCTTTTCATAGTTTAACGCTGCACACAGCAGGGTGGACACAGGGAACCTAGCATAAGACACTTTGTTCCCTATTTTTTACTGAATTCAGAACTCAACGTTACGCTTTTCATTCGGCATCAGGGCGAAGAAATGAAAATATTCAATATTTCATATCCATTTCAGAACCTATGCGTTACGATTGGCCTCAATCATTACATTTACTTAAACAATATTAAAACTACACCAAACAAATTTTTTCTTCACATTCTATTTAAAGCTTCCAATGTTAACAAGGCGTTTCCGACGGCCAATGGAAACACAATGATTAGAAGGGAGCAAACATTTAACAAGTACACAGCAATTATTGAACGCGATCGAATACGAATACAAGACCTGCAAAGGCGTGTAGACTCGTAGAGACTCCAGACGTAGAGCTAGGTACCACCTTATATTTGCCTCTACGAACGAGGGCTTGTTTAGTAGGAACAAACTGTTTATAGCGCCCGGATTCACGGTTGTTGGCACAAGTGAATTAAATGGAATGCGCGTTCCTATATGGTTATTGAAGTTAATTATTGTTATTGTGCACTAGAAATGGAATGTTTTCTGAGATATTAGGAACGTTTCGAATTTTTTTTATGAAATTTAGTTTAGTGCTTTAGCTTAAAGCTTGTATAAAAAGCTAAGACTATACACAAATCAAAATAAAATATTCTACGATCTTATTTGTTCAAATAGAAAAGAGGAATTATAGTTCAGGTAGAATGGTTACGTAACAATCGCAATGTTCGCAGGTAAGACTACTTTATAAACTTCACTAAGTTGCATAATATGTGAAGTATAGTTTGTGTGTCTTAGAAGTAAAGTAGGTACGAAGTACGAATATTATACTAGACTAGACGCTTCGTAGAGAGCTCTTCATTAATGCGGAGATGGAATTTTCAAATTATATTTATCATTTTCTACATACAAATATTTATTCTATAATTAGAAAACGTAAACTAATTTCACGAATTCACGAGATATCAAATCGTTATCTAACAAAAAAAAGGAGGAGATTAAATATTTTAAACAAAAATTATCCCACAAGCGGGAATTACTATTTCCGACTAAGTTGACATCAGATTAAACAAATCCTTCATCCTTTCGCTAAATAAAGCTTGTCTAAACAAAAAAAAAACAGAAATATTATTGAAATTCCAAAACTATATTAAATTTAACATATTATATAATAATATTTAATAAGTATTCAAGCCAAAGCGCCGGGAGCACTGCATGGAAATTTAAAGAGCAAAAGGCACTTTCCGAAATACGACCAGCCTTTGCCTCATAAGTGGCCCGGGCTAAATGTAGCGATAATTCTTTACAGCGGACCACTGGACGCCAAATATGTATGATAATGTATTTTATACTGGTGCTTTTTAGTATCTCATTTGAATGAGTCTATATTATGTTAAAAGTGTTGAGAGACAATGTCGTCTTTTGTTGAGTGGTTATGAAAGTGTACGTATGAAGATGTATGAAGATAATTACTTTATTTATAATATTTTTTATTATACACAGGCCAGTCGTAGTGCAGGGGCACAAGCGACTGTAAACGCGATACGCGGTTGTGGGTTCCATTCTCACTTGAGGAAATTAAATGTCTACTCTAAATTGTGCGGAACACAGCGTGAAGCTGTACACAGATCATACCGCTTTAAATTGTAAATATGATAGTTATGGCGGAACTGATTTCGATTACGTATTACCTAAGCGGGAATAAGCGTAAAGCTGCTTTCTATATACATATGTGGATCATGAAATACTAAAGTATGAGCAGAGACTTAAATAGAAATATTATTTAAATATTTTTATTTGAAAAAGCTTCGACACAACTGTCAGGCTTAATTTACAATTCCCATTATAAACAATAACATCACACTAGTGATACTATTTTTGGCATAAAACAAATATACGAAACTAGATTTAACTTCGTGCATAAATTAACTTTATGAATTGTATATATATATATATATATATGACACATAAAAACCACCTCAGAAGTTAAGCAACTAATCATCCATTGTGTGGAAAGACAAAATAGAAACAGCTTATTAACAAAACATGAGCTAGGAAAATGTTGAAACAGTTTTTCATGTAACTACGAGTATTCTATTGTGTATTCCGGGTTTATTTCATTTGGCACGATAATGTACTATGGCTGGAGATACAAAGAAAAACTCTATTGTACGTTCCACTCGTGTATAACTAGTATATAAAACTAGGACAATATATATATATATATATATATATATATATACGTAATAAAGAAGTCAACAACATAAAATTACCGACAAGTCTAGACCGAGAAATAGATTTAGATTCGCCATCTAAAATATTTTATTCCTGAATTTCCTTAACAAGCTTGTTATTTTTTCTTCTATAAAGCCAGACCAGGCGTACCGAATAATTAGGTTCGTTGTTAAAGAGAATTGTTGTTATAGTGTATATATTAAATTTATTCCAAATATACGTAGTTTACATTATTCGTAGAAGTTTAATATAAAATCTACGATTAATGAGTTCCAAGAATTCGGGCAATACCTAATTATATAACCTACCAATTTAAGGACCATTTCAGACTTTTATTTTCTTATTTTGTTATTTTCTTCTAGCTTAATGTTTTTCCATGCACATAGAAATAGCATAGCCGCGTTTTGCATCATTACTAGTGGAAGGTAATAAAAATATGAAATATTTAATTGTATCGAGTGGGAATCGAACCCACAACGTTTACTGTCACGCTCCTGTACCGCGACTAGACTCATTATTATCGTTAATAATTTATAATTCATAACTATATTGTGTACATTTATATATACACGTATGAACTTATATTAAATAATATAAAACACTTCAATTTATATATAATTAGTGAATAGAAATAATAGAGTAGTTGAGAATGTTTTATTATCCTCCATGTACCGTTCCTTATATTGTACTGAAAGGAGCCTTCTTGGAAGCACACTTGACAATTAGTCTCAGTATCCAGTTTCTTAGATTAAGCTTTCAAACCACTTATGTTGTTCCGGCTTTATAATATATTGTGTTAAATAATGTTAGTTTAAGTTATATTTAGTATAGAATTATTATATTTAAATAAATAATCTTTAGGAAAAATTGTTAATTGTCTTTGAATAGTATTGATAGTTTAAAAAAAGACTAATTAAAGGCTTTACTGAAATATGTAATCGCAATATAAATGTTAAATAAACTATATACTTATAACACATATTGTATATAACTATATTTATACGTAAAATAAAATATCTTCCTTTATTTCAGTATCTAAGAACGTCAAAAAATTAAAGAAGCTAAAGCTGCAATTTTGGGGAATAATGCACTTTTTTTTTAGCTTCATGTTGTATCCTGAGTGCAGAGGTAACCATGGAACCTAGTGTTGAGACACTTCATTCCCACTGAGACACTTCCGTTCCCAACTATCCACCGAATTCTCGGGGCATTGCGTGTTGAAAGACCGAACTCAACGGCGCGCCTCGTCGCCAGATCGACAAAAACAAAAATAACAAATATTTCATTCCCCCAACTGAAAATCGAACATACAACCATCGCATCAACAGTCACACACATATTTTCATGCAAACACAAAACAAATATATAACTGAATGGCCAACGCCTTACACAACCAGAGTGTCAGAGGTCATATCTCCCATCTGCCAGACCGGGGAAAGCCGGAAGTACATTATAGTGTGGCCTAATAGTTCCTATTGTATATTTGTATAATTGTTGTGTAACTTACTTGTTTTGTGTATTTGTTTTTGGGAACGTTTTGCTTGTCTCTATAATACTTTTTTATCAACATGATTAACAGCCATACATAGATAGGCCTTTCCCAATTCTCGCCACCACACTCGATCTCCAGCTCTTCGTACCCATTCTATTTTATAGAGTGTAACATTTTTATTCTTATGTAAAAAGTTCCTACAGATATTCGATAGTAGGGTTTGGATATCGTCCTAGCACACTAGCCAATACGGTATAAAATTCTACTGAATAATTGACATTATTCAATTAGCCCATGGGGTTTTGTAATAAAATAATTATGAGTACTTATATATGTAGTAAAATATGATAACGTAATAATTTATAAAATGATTTATTTACAATTTACGTGAAAATTATTTACGTGAAGAATATTTACTTACAATTTACGTGAAAAATGAGAAAATAGAGGCCAGTTGTCTATCTTCATTTCTCTCAACATACAATGCCCTCTAGAATTCGGCGGGAAATGGGAAACGGAGTGTCGTAGCACTAGATCCACTCTGCTTACCCTGCTGTGTGCGGGATAGAACGGTAAGCTACGTGAAAAATGAAAATAATAAAGTAAGAAAAATGTACACAATCATAAAGTATAACAATTTTTATCTTGCTGGAGCCAGAGTGCCGCCAGGGAGCATCGCAGACACATTTTATTGCCCTTTCTGGTGTACTCCATGTATCGCTTTTCAAATTTACTAAATTGACATTGCTTGACATTCAATGCGTCATACCTTACCTACTTTATTTTTATAAATTATTCTTTACTTCTTGTACATTTAATATACGTGCTGTATGTACACAAGTATATAATTTTGTATATGTACGTCATAGAAATACATTTTCAGGATTCTGTCCCCTTAAAAGAAAAAAAACGGAACTCTTATAGGATCAGTTTGTTGTCAGTCTGTGAATTCAATATTAAATATTCAGGCCTTCGATTCTTTGGAGTACAAAAAATCAAGCTTCCAAATCTTCGCAATCAAAAGATACGACGAGCATGTATGCATCGCTTATGCTACAATTAGGATGATACGCTACGTAATCGTAACCTATAGGGTACTTGAAAGGGACCTACAATTATGAACTTTGACACAAAACGAGAACTTACAAAAGAAGTATTTTATAATAATAAAGGAATATTTTGCAATGGTTAACACCAGACTATCTAAGTAGACTCCAAAATATTTTCAAATATAACATTCTCCCGAATTTGATTTGAAATCACTACCATCGCATACAATTATACAAGCCCCCAACTCTACCACGATATTCGCGTCAACATATTGCAATTTATTTAAATTTAGCTGCGGAGGATAGGGAGCGGAGCTACCAGGATTAATAGCAGGACTAGAAGAGATTAGGAAGCCGACTAACGAGTTTATTACTCCTTTGTCAACATCTCTACTAAAATTATGTTTAACTTTTATATTTTAGTAGCGACCCACTCGCGGCTTCGCCCGCATTAACTACTGCATTATTCATATAATGTATGTTTGCAAAGCACTTAAGATAATGTGAAAATGAATTAAACCCTAATGCAACCCGTGTTTTCGTAGTTTCAATAAAGATTTTCCAATTGTTTAAAAAAAACAAACTACAATAAATAACACAAGCAACAGAAAGCTTAAACGAAAGAAATTATAAACAAAAGCCTACGTACTAATAACTACTAAAAAAATATGAAAGGTCGCGGGGCGCGGAAGGACGCATGGCGAGTGGCAAGCCGTTTCGCAGCAAGGATTTTTTGATATTGTAACAACTTCATAAACAAGTATTTATAAAAATGAAAAACAGTTAAAGACAGTTTTGATCTACATTAAATGGCCAACGTAAATAATATACTCATTTATATGCTGAGAGTAAGGCGTAAGTGAAACATAGCTGATGTGTCAACGGCGTGATGTGTCAACAATTAAATGCGTTTTTCTCTAACTATTCGCAATTTCGAAATAGTGTAAAAACCAAATTTTATCTTCGTTTAACGTAGAAAATTAATAAAGTATTTTAAAGGATAAGGATTAATACCATTATGGAAAAAATATCCCTCACAGTAAAAAATATATTGAAATTACTATTTTTAGACAGAAATATGATCACTACACGTTATTCTTAAAAGATACGAATATACTGTCGGTGACTTTTTTGTATATCATATTAAGAGGAATAAGTACATTATTTTCATGTAGTACTTACAATTAAAGCAGCGCATGTGCGAAAGTGTCTCAAAGAGTAGGACTTTATACACATTTATCTTATTTATGTTAATTTACATCAGAATCTACAAACAATAAACTATATATAAACCTTCCCTGAGAAATACTCGACCTAATGGTGAAAACCGCATCACAAGGAACCTAGTGTTAAGACACTCAGTTCCTCACTTTCCGCCGAAATCTATAGATATTGCGTGTTCAGTGGCGTGAGAGCGAAGTAATGAAAATATTAAATATTTTTATAAATATTATTTCCTCAAGTGCCCACGCACACGCTTATGCCCCTGTTCTCAAATCTACTTAGCTGTAAATATAATTATATTTACAATCATACAATAACGTTCGCCATTTTATTATCCTAATTGCAAAGATACATGGTTCTACAAACAGAATACAGAACGTAACCGAAAGGGTCCATAACCTAAATTTCTGGGCAGATTAATGTCAACGCTGTCGTCCGAACATGAGCGCGGAATGGGTTAGGACGCCATCTTGATTTATTGTTAGTTTGGCGGTAAAACTTGTACAACAATACTGTTGTAAATGTTTAAAGAAACATTCGAGGTTATCGGTTTCGAAAAGTTGAGTGCAGAATGTTTTATTTAACAAAAGCTGAAAAAAAATAATAACAAAAGATGAAAATAAAACACTTCTCCCTCCACCAAATCAACTTAATACGTCCTGAAATTTTATAGATGTAGCTTTATTACGACATTTTATTATATTTGTAACGTATATGATTGTCAGAGCTGAAGTAACCCGAGCGCGTAATGGGCCAGACTCCATCTTGATTTATTATCGGTTCAATGGAGAATTTGTTTGACGTTGCCGTAAAAGGTAAGTTTTGCTTTTAGAGAAAGACTTTCATTATAATTTAAAGTACTCACTCTCTGTGAGTTAGATCATTATTTACGGTTATTCTAATTTTAGATGGTATATTGATGGTAAATTGGGAGAATGAAAAATTGTGTTTTTCATTTATTTTAACGTGTGACCAGTCGTGAAACAGGAGTACAAGCGTGCCATTGTAAGCGCGACGATGTGGATTTGATTCTCACTCGAAGAAAGAAATTAATATTTTCCTTTTCATTCATATTATTTTTAACACACACTCCAGAATTCGCCGGTGTTTTAACCTTAAGATCCCTGGTCGCCTCTACCTACTATGATATACGCGGTATACAGCGTAAATCCAAAAAAAAAAAAAATGTAATGCAGCTTCACGATGTATCCCGCATAAAACGAGAGTTAGGCACACTCCACATCTACAAAGATTTATATAATATACAGAATATTATATAACACATACATAGTAAGTGAATTAACCAACAATTTACTCTCCGTACATAGCCGAGAAATTGAACCACAAATATTTAAAGCAGTCTGTAGGTATTTCACCTCATTTCGGGCGACTGGTCCCTTTAAAAATGCACATGAACAGATTCGTATACTTACAGTAGTGATCCAAATTTATCGGCTTTAGTGAAGCAAAGCAATTTCAAGAAACCGGCATGTGAACGGGAATGTTCCCAGAAACCGTAAAGCCTAGATTTTGAACAAAGAACCTATAAATTTGGCAAAAAGATGAGAGCTACAGCTTTTGAATTCGACTGAAAATTAATATTTCATTAAAATGAATATCATATAGTATGGAGATGTCATTATCATGTACTGTAGGATTTAATTTTGAAAGGCATTGTTTTAATTTGTATAAGGAAGCATAAAGAAAACTATAATTCTTAGAAACTTTTTAAAAAAAATTTTCATTGCTTCACAAATCAATAAATGTAGGTAATTTTATTGATTTTTATTTTATTGTTATATTATCAATGTGTAAATAGCTGTATGGCGTCCCAGAAGAGTTGGTTAATTAATAAATCGGCAAGTGGGGGTGGTTGATACAAAGTTTTCTCATGTTAATGGTTTCTGCACAAAATAATAAAGTCCTTAAAATTTTAGTTTGCCGAGTTAATATTTAAATTTTCGGGATATTTTAACATCTAATATTTTGTTGAAAGGTCGAGGGTTATTTCGTCCTTCTTGAGACCTTTCACTCTTTAAAAGTTTATTTAATATAGACAAGCTCAGATGTTTCTTTCTCGACTCTAAGTGTTAGTTTTGAATAACTTTTAACTCTAGTATTTGATATTCAATTATTATTTAATAGTACTTTGGTAAACAATATTAAGCATTTATAAATATACTCAAAATATAATTTTATTATCTATAAACTAAAACAATCAAGGCTATCGGGGGATTGAAGTTTCCAAATTACAAAACTGACGTCTTTCTACATTCGCGGCTTCCGCACACAGGAGTATGTACTACAGCGTAAACTCGTTTATTTTTTATTTTACCGGAGAAGAAAACGTCCAAATCAACCGTCCAAAAGAGCCAAGGCGGAAAATCGCTTAGAACCAAAGGTTGCCTTTGAGTAATCCGGGGTTGGATTCGTTGCGTTATTACATGAGAGAAAAAAACAATTTAGGTCTTATTATACGTTACAGATGAATATCTGAGAAATTATTATGTATATTTTATAAATATAGCATAAATAAAGTAAATTGTGGGAGTTTTAAGATAACTTCTGTATTTATAAATAGATTTATATTAAAAAAAACTATAATAAAAATACTACTGATTTATATAAGGTAAAACTTTATATCCAGTGTGGCTTAAAAATACTAAGATTATAATGGATGCTTCTGCCTTTCTAAATATTGGATAAAAGAGAAAAGTTGAAAAAAAAACAATGCTTCATTATATTTATAACATACGAATAATTGAAGAATAATGCTTTTATTAAATTGTTTGTGTTGCAATAATTCAAAGCCCTCGTAAACAACGTAATACTAACAAAATGGTATCGAGGACTGCGGTCGTTGCGCTAACTACAAAAGCGGGTGAAATAAAATATTTTAGCCTTCCAACTGTTCGGAAGCGATGGGATTTCATATGCTTTGTTCTGTATAAATGCTGCTACAATCAATTGCACGTATTGCCGTTATGGACCTGGTGATTTAATGTATGAAATGTCCGAAAAGACCACTATTTTTAATATAATTTTAATTTTTATGTGCATTGAAGGATAAAATTTTACTTATATTGTATTTTTTTTTATTTGAATGATGTGGCATTACAATTTTGATAAAACTTTTATTCTTCCTCATTAAATGCTGTAACTTCTTAATGCTTATTCTTTACAATAAGATTTTTATATAGATGGTTTTCATGTCAAAGGAGTTGACTATGACATTTTTTCAACCAAGTTAATCTTCTTTCTAAGATAAAAGTTAGAAATTGTGATTGTGCACTGTCTCACTGTCTGGCACGCTCGCGTATGAGATCCAAAAAGAGATAAGCTAGAAGTTTCTAGAAGAAGCTAGAAGCTATATATGTAGTTTCTGAGATTTCGTGATGCGTGAGTGACCTTTCCATTATATATATATATATATATATACATATATATATATACATACATATNATATATATATATATATATATATATAGGCAGAGGAAACTTGGGTACCTAGTGATAAGACTCTGATCCCATTAAGACACTTCTATTCCCCACTTTCTAATTCTAATTTTGGAAGCGTAATGAATTTCATGTTTAGTGGCGAAACTCAACGCCGTACTTTGCCTGTTTTGCTTTGAACTTTTGGAAATACAAATGTTATTATTATATTTCTTTCATCTGAGGGGAAATCGAACCCACCAGCGTTTACAGTCGCACGCTTATACCTCTATGCCACGACCACTTTTATTACCAAATATTATTTTACTGTACTTTTATTACCAAAAATAGTTAAATCGTTATGGATTTTATTTCCTAATTCAAATATTAATAGGTTAATTGCAGCATTAACGCATAATGGCCGCTATTCGGAGATATTTTAATCAAGCCCACACGATAATTATTTTTGACCGACAGCTAATCACTGAAACACAGCCAGTAGTTTATTACAATTTAAACGTGTTAATGTTTATCCAGTTATATACGAGAATATGAATATTTCTCTATATGTTCACAATAATTATAAATAAAAATATGTGAACGGAATGTCTTTACACTAGGTTCCCTCTGCTTACACTGCTGGGGGCGTGATACAGCGTGAAGCTGATTTATTTATTTAAAAACTATATGTATTTGTTAGTTTAATTTTCTGAATTGTTAGTAAATGATTGTATTATTACATTATCATATATGGATTTTTTCCAATTAATCTATTTTCTTTTTCATCTTCACGTTTTATCTCTCCTTTTTTTTTCTCCTTTAAAAATCGAGTCAATGTATGTTAGTGATGAAACTTAATGGCGCGTTTTGTCGAATGGGGATGGGACCTACAACTATCAAGATGCAGCTCCAATGAGCTACGATGGCCTGTTATATTTGTGGTTTTCAAGTTTCATCAACTCATTAATGAGATTCTTTTGGGTAAGATTTCTAGATTTTCTAGAGTTTGGGTTCTGTTTTCTAATAAAACATAAAAGAGGCCGATGTCGCTAAAGTATGGAATTCATCGATTTGGATTTTTAAATGAAATATTCACACGTTTTCGTAAAGCATAACGTTACACATACTCCCCAGTTTGAACACATTTAGTAAAGACATCAATTGCTAAATTGTGAAATCTAGAAATATAATGCCAATTTATAATAATGGATGAGAAGCCGTCATAAATATATTGAGATATAGTACTAATAATTTTCAATCTATACATGACACTGATATTTTAATTAAATACAAGTGTGAAGGAGGTCGTAAAAGTCATACAGTTTTATCACATTTTTACTTCGGGGTGAGAATGAATGAAATCACTGAAGGATTGTTTCAAGCACGTTTGCTTTGTAAGAACTGCTTGGGGTCGGATAGGTTCGTGCAAGGGAATACCAAATCAGTATTATCAAAAGCAGAACCGTTGTACAAACGTGACGACAAGGGACGACAACTTTTTTCATTTAAACAAAAACAACAAGTATAAGTTCCATTGTGAATAACTTCAGTCATATTCTAATGAACCTGTATTAAACTTTCCAGCCTAAAATTGTTTAGCTTTAACTTTGTCTTGTAAAATATTAGTTTGTTTTTGTGTTTGTGTTTTTATTTGTTTTGTACGTTAAATTTGAGAATTTCAGCAATTTCTATATAAAGTTGTTTGTACATTAATTATAATGTACTCTGGTTGTAGCTGGTATTTGTACGAATTCTTCTCAAGTAAAGTGTCTGGTCTTATTGATAGGCGAAAATTTTATGTTTTATTTATATTTTATAACTAAATCTTTTATACATAGATACTATTTATATTCATCATTGAACATATTAAAGCACTCTAGTATTCAAAAGCGAATATCAAAACATACAAATATTTACATAGTACCCACCATACATATATTCTAAATATTTATAAGTTTTATTTACACACCCGGAGTTATAAATACAATATATTAAAATATTATATTAAATATGTTAATAGCATCGTAGTCAGATGTAAATTGTATATGTAGTTCGACTAGGGCGATGTAAACGATATTGCTGCACAGCAGGGTAGGCAGAGGGAACCTAGTGTTATGACACTCCGTAGGTACAGCAGTTACCTATATCCGATTTCATATATCCGTAAATATAAATAAATAATAATTCATACCCGTGTAGGGCTCGAACCCACAAATAAATTATAAATTCTATTATAACTTTTTACTTTTGGTAATTAGTTATTAACATTAACCAAGGACATTAATGTTAAATAAGTTTTTGAACAAATTACCGATTGATTCGAGTTCGCATTAGGACACTAGCTTCGAGGCATCTTCTTCTTGGAACAAGAATAATTCTCATTTCTGCAGGACTTTGATGGATGATCTAAATGGATTCAATTTGCGTTTTTGCTCTCTTACATTTTACATCACCCGGTGAAAAATGAATGAATCTTATAATTTTATATGAATGACGACCGTCTAATGATAGTGTCGTTTGTTACTTTCAACCAGAAGCAGAAGAAGTAGCGTTGAAATTTTGAAATTTCATCAGTTCTCAATTATTTGTTTTAATATAATAATGAAATGTATATAAAGGTTATTAGTAATTAATAATAGCAATAAACAATTTTAAATTAAATTACAATATGAAACTACGTGAACCAGATAAAAAATAAGTTTCGGGTTAAAGAGTTAAACAAGGGCTATTAATTTCCGCTTATGCAGGCGTCCAGAACGTTTTTGGACATCGACAGTTTTGATTGATCGACCTGGGGCTATTTAACGATTGCGTTGTACTGGTGTTCAAAACATAATCAATAACGGTGCAGCGGCAGCGCGTTGTGACGCAATGCATTAATATGAAGGCTTAAAATTTAATAGCTTGGATGTATATGCATGGAAAGGTAGAGAGTGGGTACGCAACGTGGCTATAGGTTTAGTATAGAAATTTATTCTATATTAATATTCATATGTATAACGCGATTTGACCTCACACTCCCTTGAATAATATTAAAATCTACTAGGTTGAAATCCTAGATGATGATGATGATGAATCCATGATGAAGTTAATAGATGTTTTTATAATCTATTTTTTATTTACTTATTGAAACTTATTTATTAAGAAAACGTGTAACGTCTTTCCTAAGCGTGGAATTAAGTTAATTTTTTTTTTTTTTACTATAGTAGAATATTTTAAACGGAAAATATCAATGTCAAGCAATATATGAAATTGTAGAGACATTTTAATTGTAGGTATATGAATTAGACAATTATTTTTATTTATCTGTATTTATTATAGCTTTCTTTTGTAATTCTCGTCTTTTGTAATAAAATCCAATAGCAAAAATGATTTTAGCAATATTTTAGAAAAGCGGACCGTTTTTAATTTTGGCCATAAATCCGAAATGAGTTTTTAAACTCGGACTGCGCGAGCCAGCTTCACATATAAAATTGTAGCCCACTTATATGTTCCAGTGAATTCCAGAGCCAAAACAATTTTATGAATTTTTCAAGCTCGACTTACTTTTATGTGAAAATGAATATTAATGATGATATTTTTCAATTATATTTACAGAAAGTATAACTTACTTCGTTATGATTTACGAAAGAAATGTATGAAATTCTTCAGCAAAATTAATTTGAATGGGATGGATTTTAATTCTCCTTTCAAAACATAATTAACATTACATATGTATGTAATAAATAAAAAAGTATAAAGTAAAATTTGAAAACAAATATTATATAGTAAACGTGAACATTAACATAGCTATTTCAATAAAGACGCGTTAAGCAACGCAAACCTCTTTTTCGAAAGTTTTCAGTGGCAGAACTCATTGCCGCATCGCTTTTGCCTCGACACCGGAACGACGAAATGAGCATTTTAAATACTTCATTTCCTCGAGTGGGAATTGAACCCACAACCTGCCGCATTTACAGTCCACACGCTTGTGCCCCTGCGTAGTATAAGTTCATAGGCGTTACCTCCGCGAGGACAAAGCGTGACCGTTGGATTCCAAAAGATATTATATCTAAATAGATAGAAAATAGAAAACGCCCCAGACGTGCTCGAGGTTAAAAATTCACATATAACTAGTATCAACTTTTAGTCACTAGTAAAAACCACTAAAACTCGTATATTTTCAAGACAAATTATTTGGCGAGCAATAAATATAGCTTTAGAGCTAACGCTGACGACAATAAACGGGCTACCTGGTTCCCTCACAATTAATTATGTATACTAAATAACCTACTTTGTATTAGGATTACGGAGTAATAACGTCCCTTTAATGTTTTCCTGTAACGAGAGGATTTTCTATAAAATTTTAATTACGTTCGTTTAATAACTACACATCATCATTATAGACTTAATGAATCTAAATATACACGAATAAATAATATTTATCATTTACATACTTTAAAATTATTGTTATTTAAAAATTAAATATTTAGGTATATCATTTTTCATTTACATGAACACACATACTACATTTACACCAAAAAGGTATTTTGCATAATAGGTAGTACAATGGTTGGGATAGAATTCCAATCCCACATTAATTGTTAAATGAGTATCTTAAAATAATTTTAGTGCTATCTTAACAAAACTCAGAAAAAGTTTTGGAATTTTATTACATTGTATTGTACCTTATTAGTTTTATTCTATTTTTGCTTCATGTAGGTATAATAAGATCCAGCGTTGTCACATTTTTTTACAAATAAACAACAATATACTTTCAAGTTTCAAGTTCTTTACACTAGACTCCCTCTGCCTACCCCGCTGCATGCGGGATACAGCGTAAAGCTAAAAAAATCTGAAAATATTTTCGCAAGTGCCAATTATAATCAGTTTAAAGGAAAATCTTTTTTGTAAGCAAAACTTATTTCCGAGGTAAGTCGATAGATTAGCTTCGCGAATGAGATATCGGGGCGGGATAGCGCTTGAAACGTAATCAATATCCTGATGATGAACTCTAAGGAAGCCGTTGTTAATATGAAATATTAAAATATTGTAAAGTATTTTAATATATAGTATTAGCGACATATATATTAGGGATATGTTTCCTTTCGATACGTAATTTTAGAATTTAAATTGATTTTGTAAGGTTTTATGTTATAATTTGACTTCGCAACAATAAAAGCATTCAAACATTAATAAATGAAGATAGAACAGTTTTCAGTTGCAGCTACATGTGACGTTCATATTGCCATTTAATCTGTGACCACTTAACGTTTCCACATGGGTCCACGGAACGGACAGCTTAAGCACTGTATTTGGACCAATTGAAATGCGGCCTCGTAATGATATAAGGCAGAAAGTTGGAGTGGATCTACAAAGTATGATTGCGTTTTAAGTGAATGATATAAGTAGTAAAACGTATTTTAAATTCATTTCGAGGAAAAGCACAGCGTTGAGTTCTTCCACTCAACACACAACGCCTCCAGGATGGAAAGTGAGAAGTGGAGTGTCTGAACACTAAGCTCCCTCTAAAATGTAGCAGGGTAGGTACTACATTTTTTTAAATAATGATAATAACTTCGTATCTATTACTTTATATCGAGAGTCATAAATTAGCATATAAATGAAATGCTTAGCGATTTTCCTTTTTACGATATTAAGATTCCGATAGCGATCTGATTTCGGTAGAAAATAGCCGGAAACCATAGTCCAAGTGAGGTTTGGTCAAAGGAAACCATGCCTTATTCTCGAAGCATTAATCCCATAGTAAGTTTCAATTGGGAACGGAAAAACAGTAAAACTATTGGTCTTTAAGTGGCTGTTGACATGCAACGCTGTAGTTTACGATTTCTATGTTTTTGTCCAGTCTTATTTATTAAGCAAATAAGACCATATTATTGTGCTTGTAAACTGTCGCAGTAATTCGGTATTGGGATTGATAAAGCACATTATAAATTACCTATACATGGTTAAAATATTAAATTTACTCCAAATTCATATTAAATAGTTTGAATTTTTATAGAAATCCCTAAAGTCCCTATAACAATGATATTTGGACGTAGATTGTTATGTATAAAAGATTTCATCTCCAGTTCTTTCCTGTATCATGCGAGGTAGAGAACTATCATTCCGTGCCCCTGTGTGTTTAGTGGCGGAACATAACGCTGCATTTGTCCATCGAACATATATTTGAAGTGAAAATGGAACTCATAGCCATCTTTCACAATTACCCTTTCTTACTGGTTTCTTGAACCACACATCGTTTGAAGTTCAAATGTTCAATAAAAATTGCAGAAGGGTAGTAAAACGATTAATATCAGAGATAGAATCCCGAAGGGAATGATACTTCCTTTTAAACACAATACTGCTAGACCACACACTGGTGTTATAAAATTACTACTTCACTCGGAAATAACAGAATTATCTTTGAAAGGGGAGGGCAGTACAAGTTTTCTTATGATACTTATAGTGTTTTTTATTATTAAGCCATTGGAAGCCGATGAAACATTAGGTTTTTATGTTTTTTTTTACACTTGTACCACACAGTGGTATGCGACTCTGGGATGCCTTTATCGTAATATAGAAAAAAACCTTTTGACTATACTATGATTTACTCTCAAATGATGAAAGATAGGTAGGATAGTATCTCTCGTACTTGTTCTAACACGACGTTTATGATGTGTTTCCCTTGCTTTACACTGTATCCAGTGTACAGCAGTGTAAGCAGACAAAGCTTAGTGTCAAGACACTCTGTTCCATAGTTTCCGTTGAATATTTCGAGACACTGCGTGTTGAATTGCAAAAAATCAACTCGATCATCGATAATAGGCTGTCGCTGCCCCACTGCGCCAGCGACAGCCTAACCTTATAAAACAAAGCTCTGTGTTAAACACCACCAATCATTACCAGATTTGGTAAAATGAAAAAAAAGCAAATATAAAACGAAATAGTAATATATTACGTTATCAACAAACGGCAGTTTATTAGAGACAACGTGCTCAAGACATATTCGAACTAGCGGGTAAATAACGAGTAATTCGCACGGGACAGCGCCGCGCCGGCCGAGATCTTATCTAGTTATTGGCAGAAAATTATTGTCGTATTGCTCTCGGTGTACCACCTACTTATCTTAGTTTGAACAAGTTGCTTATAATTCTTGATTTGTTGAGAATACTTTATTTCAAATAATGAGAATTGTGTGATAGGGTTAGGTTTTCTAGCTTTAGAACGAAGTAGTCTTGCTTTCTTCATTATATTTTCAGTGTTTCAGTCATTTTTTCTAGCTTCACATTGTATCCTGCACATAGCAGGGTACGTAAAGGGAACCTAGTGTTAGTACACTTCTCGCGACACGTTCTCTATGTTCCTCTGAGTTTTAGAGGCGAGACGGAGTCTTGTACCACACCGAAAAAGTGAAAATATTAGTAAATAAAAATTTTCTCGAGTGAGAATCGAACCTACAACCGTCACGTTTACAGTCACACGCTAATGCCATTGCACAATATCGGCCCATTAGCAATGACAGTGAAAATTTAAATTAAGACACAAAAAGACACATCACATAAGAAAAAACTCTTACTATTCAACTATTCTCTTAACAAACACATTTCAATTGTTTCACTGAACATTATTTTGTATTTCTTAAGGAGTGAGCTTTCAGGCCGCTAGCTCTATAGAAGCCATTACACTAAGTGTTGACCGCGCTTTTGTTGTCGCGGGTTGAATTATTAATTAGCCGGCGAAGCCGAATGGGGAGCGGCCCTAAAATGTGAGATTGCAAAGTGACCCGAATGTATTTGCATTGCTAATGGCGCTGACGATATTATTTACTAATTCTATATTAAAATGTATATTTGGAAAACGCTGAGTGCTTTGTTGATATCTGTTGTCGGGAAGTATAAATAAGATATAACATAGAATATTTGAGGCCAGGCGTGGAGAAAGGGCACTATGATGACTATATTTCATCACCTCGCTGACGGAGGTAACGAGGAAAAGCGCGACGTTAAGTTTCGCCACTTCAACACGCAATAACTCCAGAATGGAGCGGAAAGTGGTGAACGGAAATGTGGAAATACTATGGAAATGTAAA
This sequence comes from Heliconius nattereri, assembly GCA_013403645.1. Taxonomy (NCBI): domain Eukaryota; kingdom Metazoa; phylum Arthropoda; class Insecta; order Lepidoptera; family Nymphalidae; genus Heliconius; species Heliconius nattereri. The sequence goes on from JAAIXI010000236.1 coordinate 3,237,750, forward strand.
TAGAATACGAATATAACTATACTATAATTTTACTATACATATTCAAATAAGTATTTTCTTAAGTAATAACTAACCATACAAAAAATAATTACGCAACTAGCAGTTTTAACTAGGCCAGTCAAGAAAGAAGCAGCACGCAAGAAACTTATACTAAAAGTCTCTTAACAGTTAAAAGGATCAGTTTAAGGTGATGCCTGCGAAACGAGAGGAACGGCCTGGCGTTTACGACGGCACCAGCTCAAGGTAATGAGGCGAGCGCTTCCAATTATGGAGGACTTATCCTCAATACATACTCAGTGTATATAGGATGTTGTTTAATTTCGTTTTCGTGTTAATATACTTGACATCCCGTGTCTCGGTGGCGCGAGGCTGGCTGTACTGAGGATAATTGGGGGTTCTAATTTCACTCTTTATCTTTATATTAGACAAAGGATGGCGTTGGGTTACACCACTGATGACTTGATGATGACTTTGGTTAGTATTTCAGTATTGTTCTTTAAATAAGTTATTGTGATTATATATTCATTATAAGCATTTCTAACAAATTCTCCATTTGCGGAATGGAAAAATTTCGTAGTCACTAAAGTATAGCTGCCTCCAACGAAACATCCTTGGATAGTTTCCAAGAGACGCGGGTTCAAATCCAGCTATGTTAAAATTATTATACATTTTTGAAATAAGTATTTTTATTTTATAGTGTAAAATATGACTTTAAAATTGTAAAAAATAAGTAAAACTATGTAAACATTTATTTACATTCATACACTAATACCTATTAAACCTTTCAGATTTCAAACATTAGGCCATTATCAGTGCTGGCTAGGCAGAGCTGTAAAGTGCTCTAGATGCTAGGTGCTAATAAACGTCTTAAAAGCTCAAAGGATCAACTTAGGGTGACGCCAGCGGAATGAAATGAGGAACGGCCGGCATCGTTTACGACGGATTTGGCTTAAGGTAACGAGAGCAACGGCTATTATGAGAGATTTGTCTTAATAAGTCAGCAGAAACGCTAGTGTTCGCTGTACGTAATACCTGGAAAAAGAACGGAAGAATTTTAGATTACTTTTCTTTATTATACAGATCTAAATGAGATATGGATTTTTGTTATCGATGTGGTTTAAAAGAGGTCAAGGAATCTATGTCAGAAAATGAATGTAGCTCTCCTAGTCTTTATACAGTACCTATATAGACACAGTATAACAATATTTAAAACAATGGTTAGGCAGTTTTTATTAAGTAAAGTTAAAAGAAGATATGACATATGTTATTCCGTAAGAAGAACCCTAAAATTTGTCTCGCGTACAATTTTCAAGAAATAAAAGCATGTGTTGCGCAATTTTCCAGAATTACTTCAAAATTCATGTTCAAACCGAGGAAAATTGTATTCACTTATGAATGGGAAGTTACTTTAATTATAAGCAAATAATAATATTATCAAGTTAAAGATTTGTTAGGTTGGGCGCATTAATCTAATGAACTAATTCACTAGTTAACTGGAAAAAATCTTTTTGTCCCAAAATACCTTCAGTCAAAGGTACTTCGGACGCTTAGAAAGTGTCACGTAATACAAAATATTTTGTTATTTCCATTTAATTATAGTGGCGACGACGTAGGTAAGAGCTAGACAAATATAGCTGCAGAGAGGAGACTGCACAACGAATCCTGTGTTAGGGTACTCCTTTCTTTACTTTCCGCCGAATTTTTCGAGGCATTGCGAGTTGAGTGGCAGAAGTCAAAACCACTGGGCTTTTTGCCTTGATGCCAGAACGAAGAATATTAATAAATGGGGATCGAACCCACAATTGTTGCATTTCAGTCACACTGTCTTCAAAAGTTAAAGCTATATAAGATAACAACAGTAATTATAAGTGATTAAATATTCTCGATGATAGTAAATCAATATATCTGGTTCAATACGAAATCAGGTCACATAGTGAGGAGTAATATTGGAACGGATTTATGTGCAAAGTTAAATAGAGGATCTTAGATTGGACGGGACCTTCGACTTTTGTTAGACACGTCGTATGAGAGCTTTAAATTATTCAAATGGAACCTAATACTGGTAAAGTTGTAGAGCAATTCGATTATCTCAAGTATTTTTGCCATTTATTTTATAATTATTATAGAATGGGAGAGTTGTTTAGTATTTTTTATAGCTTCCCGTTGTATCCCGCACTCAGCAAGATAGGTAGCGGGAACCTTCGAAACTAGTCTTAAGACACTCCATTCTCTTTAAAATATTTAAGTTTCTCTCATTAAAAATAATAAATCATATGTCTAAATAATTTAGGCAAATATCCAGATTAATAAATTAATGGAGCATCATCTGTTCAACACTGTTATACAAATCTGTTCAACAAATACACTTAGATAGTCGCGTTATTTACGGTTAGTATGAATCCATTCGTTTTATCAGTATTTCCTTATACTCGTATATGTATTACTTGAGATCCATCTACGACTCTTCTTATCGTAATGGAAAAAATATGTTTTACAAAAGTAGAAGATTCTTTTCTTTATCGAGTAATATTTGGAGATATTTTTTTTTTCAGTTTCATACTGTATTCCACACAGACATTCCGCTCCCCACTTTCCGCCGAATTCTGGAGGCATTACATGTTAAGTGGCGGAACTCAATGTCGCGCTTTGTCTCGACAGTAGAGCGAAAAAAATGAAAATATTAAATAGTTCTTTTTCTTGAGTTTTCAGGCACAATTACCTCTTAAAAATACAATATCTCTTAGCTTAATGTATAGCAAATTGTAATGTTAAATTAGTAAAAAGTTCGTATCTACCCTCAATTTTGACGAATACCTAAGAGAAATTAGCCAACAGCCGCGTAGAAAAGCAGCGACACGAAAACAAACTTACTTCGTAATCACCAAGTCTCGGTTCCCAATTAAAACGAGGCAAGAGACTTTAGTTGTGAACTTGTAAACTTGAATATATTACAATTGCTAATCTAAACGGGTTTCACTGCCTGCGGGAAAGAAGCCTGGTGTGGGCTTTCCCTGAATTGGCGATCGCCTTAGGCGTGCCGCTCTAAAGTTTGTACCTAACTTACTTCTAATCGTGGTTGTTATTCATAATACAAAGGTTAAATCTAAAACTAGCGACCCAAACGCGGCTTCGCCCGCTTAAAACAAAATCTTGTATAAACTATATTACTGTAAAGTTTTATCTTAATCCGTTCAGCAGTTATTGCGCATTTAGTAGGATATGAATATTAACGTCGGTAGGCCTTAATTTGTTTCTACTAGATACTAGGGTCAATTAACCACTCTCTTGTAAGCTCTCTCCGTGCGTTTAGAATACAGATGAGGATATCTTCGCGTTTATTGATTTTGCTCGACGTAAACGTATTTAGAATTAATATAGTAAGGCTTATAGTATTGAATTAGAATATCTTACATATGAATATACAACCTCTATCTATTTCATGTATGAAGATTGAGTTAATTATGATTTTTAAATTTTAATAAAACTATTAATGTATGTTAATATCAACATAGTCCATTTATTAATATCAATAAAGTCCATTACTGTTAATATAGAGAAGCCGTGGCGCAGGGTTACAGGTGGTGGGTTGGAATCCCACTCGACGAACTGAATTATTTAATATATTATTTTTTTCGCTCTGATGTCGAGGAAAAGCGCGTTGTTGAGTTCCGCAATGCCAATGTTGGGGGGGGATTTAGAGTGTCCTAACACTAGGCTCTCTGATACATATACAAAATACAAAAAAAAATATAATAGTAATTAAATTCACGATCTGCGCTTACCAATTATAGACAATGGCACAATATATAGGACAGTAGTTTCTACAACTTTAAGTCTAACAAACACATACATAATACTTAACGAAAAATGTTTATAAAATATGAAATATGAAATATAAAATATACTTCTACTAGTGTTCCTACCCTGAGGTGTCACGTGGCTTTAGACTAAGAGCAGCAAATTAGGTTAGGGTTGACAGTGAAAAGCGGTCTTTTTAATTACGTAGAAGTGGCTTTATTTTCAGCAAACACTGCTTTTTTTAATTAAAAACTGTATAAGAAGTAAGTATTAAAATTCCTTTTTATTGAAGAGTGCCAAGATTTATGTATGTCAAATATAATATTTTATTGTGCTAGTATTGTAAAAGCACAAATGTTTTTTTTTCTTTAAATAAAATACGATACGTAGCTCATATATTAGGTTTCATATTAATATAGTGATCAATGGCATGCAATACAACAGAAATTGAACCCTATATAGTAATTAATAAAGACACCTGTTAAAAATATTAGTAGATTCCACGATTTAATTTATTATCAAACATGCATATTGCATGTTATGAGTTAAATGGCGAAGCTAAACGCCGCACTTCCTAGTCAGCTATTTTTTAGATTCATATACACCAATATGAATTCGTTGAATTTCGCAAAAATCAGCTTCACACTTTATCCCGGACACAGCAGGGAGGCCAAGGGAACTTAGTGTTAAGGCACTCCGTTCCCCACTTTTCGCTGAATCCTAGAGCCATTATATATTGAATAGCGGAACTTAACACCGCGCTTTGAGTTGAGTGAAATGGAAATATAAATATATATTTAATTTCCTCTAATGGGGATCGAACCTATAACCAGTCACGTGTACAGTCATCCTGTGCGCCACTGTGCTACGACTGGCCTATGCCAAAAATGTAAACAAAATGTTTTAAAAGTAACACAGAGTAATAGGTCAGATTTGTTTTGAGGAAATTATTTAATAATGCGGGTTCCACAGCCGTCGCGTCGACCCAGTACGCAAATTCACAAGGGAAGGGGTGTCCCTTCACGGGTTAATTCAGAAAAACCATGAGATCTTTATATACTTGTACTGTTTGCGGATCCGACCGTCGCGTCGGTGGATTTCAACCCTACAAGTGTTTCTACTGTCCATAATATAAAACGTTATTCGGGGTACCGACCCACTTTTACTATGGAACGGAAACGGTTTTAGCGGTAATGTTTCGTTATACGAGTATGCTATACTCGTATCTATAGTAACTACTGAGTTTTGGTTGCCATATTTTTCAATATTTTTGAGAAAGCAACTTATATCTTATATTTTTACACTAAATTTACATGAATGTGTGAAAAAGAGGGATTTTATAAATTCAAATCATAATACCCAAAGATTTCATTACCATTTAGTTTACATCAACAGCAACTAACATAAAGTAAGAAACGTCTCCAAATTGACAGGGGATAGAAAGAACGTAAATGTGTAAATATATTCGTCGTCTCGGGGCAAGAAAAATCCATTCGGCAAGTCGGTAAACTCCAAAATTCGCTGACAAAACCCTCCCAAACGCCTCCGACATGGGCTGATTACAAAGTTTCAACAGAATGATGCCGAAAAAGATTTTTTTAATGAATATTAATTCCTTGCCAGTAAAACAAAGTTTACTCCCCGAGATCGGTAATTGCTTCGTTTTTCGCTTAAGCTGAATTCCAAATCCTCCCAGAGGTTCAAAGTTTTTTGCTACTATAGCAGTTGGACTGAAAATCGTTATTTATTACTCAGTTGATGCCTACAATTTAATTAGCCTCATTCTCATGGTTTTAATAAAGTTATTCGTTTTTTTTCTTAAAAGATGATTTATATCGTTTGATAAAGTTTTGTTTCTGTTTAAGTTGATTTATATTTTTGTGTTGATTAAATAATTTTATAGAAATCGCACGCAACGGATATATGGACGAGTTACAAAAAAATAATTTCACAACTATTTTCACAACATAAATAATCAATTAAAATAAAATCGACCATTATAGAAATATTAAAACGTCTGGTGGTAAACTAGATGTCGCGTTTTATCGAACGAATGATGTGGAAAGATATTGTTTTGTGTAAATATTTCATGGGATGACATTCACAACACAGGGTTCAATCAGGCAGTTCTCATCCTCCTTTCATCATTTCGTACCACATATATCACTTTTTTTTTCTAATGCAATTTTCCTTATTATATTCTTCACAATTTTTATCCCGATTCTTATCAGAAGTTCAAGACCGCATTCTTATCAGAGAAGAAAAACTCAAACAAACGCGATTAAAATTACACACGGTCACATTATGCACCGGTGGTTCCACCCTTCTTCTTCTAATTTGAACTAACTACCCCTAAGCTAACGTAGACAAATCCAAGCTTATATGCGGCGGCTATGAGAATAAAATTTTCGAACTCACCTTAATGAATATGTATTGTTTTAAGAATTATGTATAGTCACGTACGTTTCGTCGTTTCATAAGATTTATGAGTGTAAAGGAGCAGCGCTACGACCTCCAGAGATCTTGTTACTAATTGCAACCTGTCTAACTAAGAAGTACTACGTAATTGTACATTCGCGTATGAAAGAGAAATGGGTCAGTGTCTCAGGTATTATAATATAAATACGACAGTTTAGAGGCCCACGCCTGTTTAAATGTAGTTCGTTTTGTAATATTGTAAATTATTTTATATTAAGAAAATATTTATTTGAATTTATATTGTGTTGGTTGTGAATAATTAAAATTAATATGTTAATCGTAAATTAGATGTTAGTTTATTATTAAATTATGCTTTTTAACGAAAGGTAAGATTTAAAAAAGATTTAAATCATTGGTAAAATTGACTTTCATAAGCAATGAAATAGGCTATAAAATAAAATACTGCCTTTGAGCTACATAAATCTTAAAACATTATGTGTAGTCACGTAAATATGTGCTGAGACTCTTGACGTTTCATCAGATTTATTGCTTAAGGAACATAAGCCACATACGTTTACTTTATTTAAGATCTGAGTATAAAATATAATATAAAAAATATCTGAAATAGTAAGATATAACCTTTCTCTATATAATTATTATAAAGCCTTGATATTTTGATAGTTTAACATAATGAATGGTAAGTATTAATGAAAAAACTTCTTGTACGCGAAACCGTGATAAAAAGCTTGTATAAGAATAATGCAAAAAATGACAATGGAACTAAAAATAGGTCACAATGTAACTGGCAATGTTATTGTTATAGTGACTAAGAATAATTTGGATTGGGAAGAGCGTGAAAAATAATGCTCCTGCATATTTTCACTAGCTGCCCTATAAAAGAGAGAAATTAACAGTTTAAATAGAACATAAGTTATTACATTTTTTTGTAGCTCCACGCTGTATCCCGCAATTAGCAGGGCAGATGGAACCCAGTGTTTTATTGTAGTTTTATTGTGTCATTGCACGTTGAGTGGCGAAACTCAACGCCGCGCTTTGAAAGATATTATTTTGAAGCTTATATATATAATTTTGTTAAGATTAACACAGCCTTTTATATATTTATTATTCTTACGTAAAACATTTCTTACGTAATTCGACATTATTTAGGAAGTTCTATATCTATTGCCACTAAATTATAGTAAAAGTACTAGCTCTACGTATTCGCAATAAAAGAAGCTAATTAAAAGGAAACCTCTCAAAACGCCAGATTCAAAGCCTGATTAAATCAACCAAGCATTACTGTTGGCGTAGATAAGATTTCTATTGTGTTCCAGATAAAAGCGGCTCATAGTGTTCGCTGTGTACAATAGGTACGGTTTTCGATGCACAATGCCATTCCACATTTCATCTCTGAAAACAACGGGCCCCACACTTTTATTATGCGTTAAATTGGATCAAGTGCGAACGGTATTTATAATGAAGTAAGACTCGACCTTTTTCATTAATATAGTTCGTAATACCTCCCCGTCCGAACGCTTATTTCTGCGGACGCGGACCTTTGTTTCTCCTTTTTAATTAAAGCTTTCATAAAAATGTTAAAATATTTACTTTTAACTTGAACAATTCGTAAATAAATAATTAGTAAAAATTAAGGGCCTTCTTTGGAATTGTTAATTAGTTAATAATTCTTAAGTCTGTTAATTACTAGGAAGTGTACTGCTACTTTCGGAGGTTCCATTTTTCAAGCGGCAATATTTATGTATGAAAAAAGTTTCAAAGACGCTAAATACATTTTAGGTTTAATATGTGTAGATTTTTTAATGATATTTTTTAATAAAATGTAACCACACTCCCTTCTTATCTACTTAAATACCTATCCATACCTACCTATATTTCTGCAGCAAGCACATCGAGAAAGAGCTTGTAAAAAAATTCGTACATACTTCGTAATTTTGCGAGCAACATTTTCCCGTCTCAAACGACGTTAGGACGTTAAGAATGCATAAGCGTTTCCATTTATCTCATTTGAGATAAGAAGATTCTCAGACCAAAGAAAAATGTACAGCGTCACAGTTAATTATACATTTATTTGTTTCAAAAGAACGAAATGAATTAAAGCTTACAAAGCTTACTTTTGTAAGTCAAATGTAATTTGTAGCGCAGTGGCATTGTGCCAGGCTTACATGTCATGTAATAGGGCGTGGGTTAGGTCTACATGTGTTTTTTAAATTGACGCAAAAGTATTTAATTACGCAATTACATCAGCATTAATAAAATATGTCTCATAGCGGACGCGCGCAGCTTCGCCTGCCTTTGCACCCTTTGGGACGAATTCTAATAAACCATAAAACATGTGGTCAATGAAATATTTTTAAATCTATAAAAATCGGTGGCGGTTTAACGATTTTTACATACTAACTTTCAACCCCTTATTTGCACCCTTAGGGGGAGAATTCTAGAAAATCATGAAACATGTGTTCAATGAAATATTTTTAAGAGTCTGAATTTACAATTTTAAAAAAATCGGTGCCGATTTAAATTTTTTTCCATACAAACTATCAACTCCCACTTCGCCCCTTTAGGGTTCAAATTTTTCAAAATCCCCTCTTAGTGGATGTCCAGATTACGAAAGTAAACATCAGTCCAAATTTCACGTTTCTACCATCAGCAGTTACGGCTGTGCGTGCGTCTTACCTCAGTCAGTGAGGACAAATCCTTTTATATATATATAGATTAAAAAATATTTTAATCAAATTTATTTATAAGCAAAATCCATCTAGTGAAAGTAAATAGTTGTGTTATATATACATTTACTTACTTAATGTCAAATCTCATTAAAACACTTTGCAAACATTTTGAGCCGTATCCCGTTTGACTGACGAGGGCCCACTTCGTAAACAAGGCAAAGTAATTGTAAAACGGAGAACCCTCTATGTATTTATCACAAAGCATGTATGTATGGAGAAGAATATAAATCTATTAAGCTGAGCCCCACCAGAATATAAAATGTTCTTGGTGAATTTCTAATGGGATACGCTACGATTAAATTTAACTTATTTCACCATACATTACCATATATTTTTACGTGTAGAGATATTGCGCTGTCAAATGTTAAGTAATCTCATTTCTTTTACTCGTCTTCTTCTTCTCTGCCTCTCAGTCCGGCGCGAAGTCAGACAATTTCGGGTCGTACCTATATTTAAGCCTGCCTGTGCCAAATCTTTGCCGACGGTTATCCACCACGTAGTCTGTGGTCTTTCTCTTCTCTTTTTGTGTCCAATGCAGTTCGTTCAGAAAATTTCTTACTTCTTTCTTTTTCTCTATAATTATTATTATTGAATGGCCGTGGACGTCTCATCAACATAGACGCTCTTTGCTCTTCGTATTATTTTAAATTTCTGCCCGAATAATGTACCGACGCATATTGAATTTAAATATCGTTCTAAAACTTCTTAAGTTCGATTAAAATGTAAATAAGATACTCAAGATTCACAATCAATATATCGCTAGACTCCTACAACTTTGTGTCTTAATATATTCACTTATAGTACGTTACGTGTCAATTTCAATGATTTATATGGAAAGATATTTATTCTCTATGTGTTATATATAATTATTAAATTAATTATCGTTTATTTCAAACAAAAAACACACAAAATATATCTTTCACAATATTTCACCAACTAATTGAAAATGATAGAAGACTAGCTCGCTCAGCTGCAACAAAGTCACGCTGAGAGAAGAGAGTTAGTAGGAATACCTGTAAGATAAGTAGAGATTCATGTTTTATTCATCCCGCCGTCGGTGGTGCCGGCGCGCTTTATATTCATAAAATACGGTTGTTTTTGATTTGTACGCGGTCTAATTCATAGTTATGTTCTCGCGGAGGTGCAATTTTGTTTATTGTGTTAGTTACATAACTATGCGCGGTTAAGTGAGCGTACGGGGAATGTAAAATGAAGTTTCTCAGGCATTGTATAGCGGAAATAAAGTATTTAGAAATAAAAATAAAAATAGGTCAAAATCATCTACTCTATCACCTGTAAAGTCTTAGGCAGCGTTAACAGTAAAGTTACTTTTTTGGTTATTTTCGAAAAGTAACTTTGCTACTCTTTGTAAGAAACGTTGGTTTCAAAAATGATATGACGTCAGAGCGCAGTATAGGCTTGATTTTTCTAGGTTCAATTCAGAAGAATTTCTATAATAATATTTCACTAATATCGCTAGACCAATTTCGTGTGAATAATTTGTTTCTTTGTCTAAACTATAAAATATGGTGTAAAAATTAAATATAATTATATTAAATTAAGCTGTATACATATCCGTTGTTTGTTCCTTTTATATTACGGTTTTTACAACTTCTCATAATAATTTATATGTTTTTTTTGTATAACAGTATACGATTAAAATAAAGTACTTACTAAATACATAGAAAAATAAAATCAGTTTACGTAAAACATTATAACGTATAGAAATCTAAAATGGGCCACGGGCCTGGAAGGAGCTGAGTGTACCGCTAAGATATAATTTAGCTGGGATTACAAAGGATTTGTGTATTATCCTAACAGAAATAGGATGCAAATTAACATAATTATTAAATTCAAATTGCTTCTTGAAGGGATTATGCTAAAAGCTTTCTAAAACTCTTTAATTTGTATACTGGATTTTTTTGACGTAGTATACGTACGTATTCGTACGAAAAAAATATGATAAAACTAATGTGTTTTATGAAAAATAAAAATTTGTTAATAACTAGCCGTGGACCGCAACTTTGTTTGGGTGCAAATCCCATTTTTTCTCCGTTGTGTATAACGGAAGTCTTTTATATAGATATATAGTATTTGTTTTATTATACACAGCGTTTTTATATGTAGGTACATACATAGTTATATCATTATTACTTACAATATCGACATCGCTCTCAAATTAACATTTATATACAAAACAAAATGCTATTCAAAATGAGACAGATTTAACAATTTAGCAATTCAAATAAGTTAGTTTTTTCTATAAGCATAGTTCTTACGAATTGAAGAATCTGATGATACGCGCGCCTCCGGAATATGTATGAAGTTAGCCGAGTCGGTGTGATTTCGTGAATTCCAATGGAAAATAGGCATTTCTTAGTCTCGATTTTTTACTGTTGATTTTATATTTCTTTTGCACAGATTTAATTAGCACTGTGTAGAGAAATAGAGTATCTAATATGCGTAGAGAAATATAATAATACAATATGTCTTACAAAGTGTTTTGGGTTGTGACAGACAGGTTGTGGGATTGATTCCCATTCGAGGAAATGAAATACTTATTATTCCCATTTTCTTTGCCCTGGTGTCGAGGTAAAGCGCGGTGTTGAGTTCCTCCACTCATAACGTAATGACTCCAGAATTTCGGCGGACAACGGGGAACGGAGTGTGTTCACGTTAGCTATGTGCGGTATACAGAGTGCAGTTAAAAAAATACATATATCCTCCATACAAAATAAAATATTTTATAAATTAATTTAGAAGGAAAACAAACAAAACGTATACAACCAATTCCGTTCACGCCTGTTTAAATTTGACGGCAACAAAAAACAGAAAAACACAAATTCCGTTGGAAGCATCAATTTGTTGTACAACATTCAAATGTTTTTACTAGGGTATAGCAACGAAACGCAATTATAGTTCACCGCACAAACTAATTACGTTTGAGACCGACGCTTTGCAACCTTCACGTTGAAATGCACGCGTGAAAATCTTTATTTTCGCAAGCCGGCACAGGTCGAAATAGCGACGGGTCAAAAATACGATTTCGACGCTTCCCATGGTCGCTTTGAAAAAGAGAAAAAAGTATATGGACATAGCGTGGCCGGCTCATAAAAGTTGTAGCGAACGTCCACCGCGGTTGGGCGTCGAAAATGTCGAAAAACTCTCCGTCGCCTCGACTGAGATACAGGAGTGAAGTGAAAGGATTATTGAATAACTTTAAAAGTTACTGCTTTGAATAGCAATATATATATATATACATATATATATATGTATTGTAGTGTTTTGAGAAATTCAGGATATTGAATATATTACTGCTTTTTAAAAGTATTCGTACTTTCCTTGATATAGTCAAACGAACGATACAAACGTATCGTTTTTTCGAATTTATTTAATTTCGAAAACCTGTCGTTGCCAAGTTTATAATAAAAGAAAACTTTTGTAGTATTAATATTTAAGATTTTTTTCTTTATTTAACATTTTTGTATTTTGTCGTTACAACGACCATGCCGCTCTGTAAAGTTTGCATTTTAATAAATTGCTTAAAATAATATAGTTTCTTAAATAATTCACTCTTGCAAACGAAGTCTAGTATCGCAAGAACGTTATTGCATGCCCTTACATAATTATAAAAAACAATATAAATTAATAAACAACGTCTCAGAGGCTCCCAATAAGTAATTGTAGACATTCCAACCATACCACAATATATGTACGTCACCTACAAGAGCAATTTTGGGGAATGTTCTTTTTATTATGTATGCAAATTTGTTTAATGGAAGGTGTCCCAAACCTAAACACATCACCCAACCTTTTCTATTTACGCAAACACTACCAATCCACGGTAGAATTGAAGGTTTTGATTAAATAGTTCTATACAAAATACCTTTAGCCTGCGATGGTTCGAAATACTCCTTCCAAAATGTGTAACTGAAATTTCTAATTAAATAAATACAATCAGAAAATACAAGCTCAATAGTCATTGGTATATCAGTAATTTCCTCTTTGGCCAGTGTATCAGCAATTTCATTATTTAAAATATTAACACGTGAAGGGATCCATTGTAAAAATACCAATTTATAAGATTGTCACTAAAATATTATGCTTTAAGTTAGTTGTAGATAACTAGATACATCGTATAGTAAATATAATTTTCACATATTTCTGTATTATGGGTGAAAAGAAAAGGAAAACGTAAATTGTGACACAAAATTCAAACATCCATATCTCTCTTCTTCTCCTATAAAACAAAAAGCAAGTCCGATACATATGTCAAAATTACGTTACAGCAGTTCAATTATTTATTTATATGCAAATGAAATGAGAACGTGAAAAGTAAATAAACCTTCGTAACTTATTACATTTACTTTGAATATGGCAAATTACAAGGGTGTTGAAAATCAAAACACGCTTACGCTTAATTGAGGCGGAATGAAATTTGTTTGATCTGATTTCTGTATTCAATGTTGAGTTATAACAAGGAACCATATTTTGATTAATTTGAATAAGAGGCTACCCTCTATTGCTACCTCATATTGTATATAGCAGGGTAGGCAGAAAGAATTTAGTGTTAAATCACTCTCTTTTACGCCAGAATATCGCAATATGGAGTGACGGCACGCAATGCCGTACTTTGTATAGCCACAATCTAGACTAGCCTAATTACTTCTATGTATTAAATATAGGACTATCCTATAGATGGCAACTTTGTGCTTTCCTTCTTTTTAAAGTAATAGTGTAAATAACTTTGGTTATTCGTGAAGTCTAGACAAAACATTGTATCAAATATACAAAGTTATGTCTAGACTTCACTTAAGGCACAAAAACAAATATCTTAATAGTACCTTTATGTATATTTACATATTATATTTCATTTTTGGGAATAATATTTTAACTTTAAAAAACATACAGTGCATTTCATGTGTAAATTGAGAAGCTACAGTCAATATTTTGATTCCTTTAATTAAATTTCTTGCTCGTTCAATTTTATATAGCTTTTCACTTTATTTGTGCATTATTTTCTTATTGTAGCCAATGTTTTTTTAGTGTATGTATTTTTCTGCTCCATAGATCCAAAACAGCTAGATGTTTTTTAACATATGAGATGTTATTGAATGCATCAGATTTTTGGTAGTGTCATAGGCTACATAAGTTTTCAAAATGGAGCCCACGAACGTAAAAAGGAGGGAATTGATTTTTTTACAACCAAGTCTGTAAAAACACAAAAAAATTATAAATATTTTAGAGTTTTAAACATGCAATACAAGCTGTAAAAGGGCAAATCAACAGATAATTTCAACTAAATAAACTTTTTATTAACTGTAGTAATTTTAAGCAAGTTTTTTAGAGGTTTCTACTACTAATGCTTCTGGTGCTGTAATGTGAACATTAGTTTTGGTACATTGCGTGGACGTAATTCCGCGATTTACCAAGCCCGAACAAATACCTATGTTCATATATAGACAGAACAAACGTCACCGTCGAGAATTCAATATGAGGGTTCAAAATTGACAGTGGCAGGTTAACTAAAACGTTTGAAACAACTTTTTGGTATTCCAAAATACCTACACAATTCGGCGGAATATAGGAAACGGCGAGTCTTAACACTAGGTTCATAGGTTCCCTCTGCCTACCCAGCTATGTGGGTATGTGGGTTATTATTCACTTTGCTATTCAAAACTTTTGATATAGAAGTCGTCTGCAAATTAGGATTGCTTCTCACGTATCTCCTGCATGTTTTGCGGTAAACAAAGAAGACTTTGCTACAGGCTAAGCTCAAATAGCGCAATGATATATGCATATTAAAATTTTGTAATAATATAATGAATGTATAATAAATAAAGGAATATTTCCTCGGGTAAAATTTGCATTTACAATTTGCAACGATAGGACCGTCAATTGCGTGACGGTCTGAAGAAAGTCAAAAATATACAATAAAAATTCACCTACAAAAACAAAAAAAAAAAACTAACCAAAAACTAAAATTGCAGGTTATTACAGTACGAGTATCAAAGAAAAGCGAAATAAGCAATTAGACGTCCCGGCGTTCGTTAGAATTAATGTGACATTCGCTCTTCTGGGCGATCGCGTCAAGAGCGTACAGAGATTAATACTAGCCGGGCCATTAACCAGTAATTATGTTTGTGGTGAGGTTTATGGGGAACTCCTTGGGGTTTTATTTAGCGTGAGGCAAGGGGCTATGTGAGGTGGTGTCGTGGTACGTGAACGCGACGGTGCAACAAGACAAGGCGAGGTTGAGTTCTGTTAATATCTCGTAAATTTGGTGAAAATTGGATAAAGGAGTTTGAACACTAGGTTCCCTCTGCCTCCCATGCTGAATTGCGGGATACAAAGTTAAGCTAAATTAAAATCATAATATATTTATAGTTCTCACATATATACGTATATTAATATTTAATGTACAAGCGACAAATAGGTACAGAACTATTTCGTTTAGTTTATGTTCTATGTATAAATTGTGGGTAACATGGATATGGGTAGGTTTATTGGCGTTTTACGTGGGCAGTTTGTTCAAGTATCAGTATATATAGTCAATGAATGTATGAATAATAATATATAGTATATACCTCGAACTTACTAATAGTTTATAAGAAATAGCTTTTTATAGACTATCGCATCATTGCGATAGTCTATATCGCATAATTTAGCTTCTACTTCATAGTAGAAGCTAAATTATTTTTTTCATTGTTATAAATAAATATATGGTAACACCTAATTCCAATCTCGAATACTGAATCATATGTGTGTATGTATATATATTATCTATTCATATATGTAAATAACTATAACTCATCGTTGTGTGTACATGAAATATATATGAGTAAATTTGTTATCTTTCCAGCATTCATAAATCAAACAGAACTCAAAAACACAAATTTTATTTAAGGCCATTAATATTTAAAATCATAATGTTATTAGATCACGAAAATAACTCACGTGGGAAAAAAAGAAACAAGCGGTTGAAGCCGCGAGCGGGCCGCTATTAAAATATAACTAGCTACATACAATTTCATTTATCATAAATTTTAAAATTACGCTGAAACCCTCACACCAAGTATTCTAATACCGGTTTTATTTAATTTGTTCTTTTTTTAATTAACCATTATCTTATGGTGCAGGAACCTTGCCTGCCATACTCGTATAAAATAGTCTCAAAGGATTATTGGGGCCTTTGTTCCGGCAAGACGGAATGGTCATTACGGCGCACCGTCACCTTTTGTTCAGTGAAATCACTGAGATTTCAAAATAGATTTTATTTTATTTCTATTTGAATTATAGAAGCTTTTGTTAATTGCTTAAGAGTTTTTCAAAGGGAATATTAATTTGCTTTCGCGAAGTTTCCAAGTTACGCCTAAGTGTAGGTTGGATTGGGCCTTATGAATTTTTCTGTATGTTTGTTAGCGAGCAAAAATAAAGCTTTTTTAAAAAATATTTTGTAAATTAAGAAATGTAGAATTAACTAAGCTTAACAGAAAATATTATCTTAAAAATATATAAAACTAGAAGCTTACCAATAAAGTACATCCATTCTAAAATATTGTATGCACACTTACTCGCAATGGCTTCGGTATTGCAGGAAAGAGTTGACGTACTCCCCAGCGAATACCTCAGTTTAAATGCTATTCTTGGTTTCCTTACGGATTTTAAGCTTGACTTCGTTGAAAAATGAGATCTAAGCATATGCAAATAGCAAGGAATAAAGATCATAATCCCGTGTAAGGTGAAACCATGGAGGTAGCTATTTAGAGTTATTTTCAACGAAACCAAAGGAACGAGCACGTCGCAACATTAATAATGGAGCTATAAACTCCATTACCTACTCAGTAATTAAGTTAAATGGATAAAATTTACCTAAGCGTTCGGGCAAATAATTAATTTTTGCGCGGAAATATTTCGTTCGAACTGCCTCTGGTGCTGGTGGCAGCGACGTTCAGATTCTTACCGTAAATTGACGTTAGATTGCTTTTAATTATGATATTGTGTACCGGCGACGCGTGTGCTGTGTTTACCTGAAAGTAGAAAATTGTAATATTAAATTTGGATAAGAAATTCTCTCGCAAAATTAAGAGTACCTTGTGTTTTTTATAAATGTAGTTAAAGAGAAGTAAAATTGAAACAAGGTAGGCACCAATATCTATCATACCAGATACCACAAAATGACAATTATTTAAACATTTTTAGCGCACTCTTATCGGTTATTATTAAAAATATTTTTTGAAAAAAATAATTCATTTTTTTGCATTTCTTAATTTTTTAACAATTTGAGTTCAACAGTATTTATTGTGCCTATATATAGATATATAATTTTATTATTAATACAAAATCTTATCTTGAGATTAAATGATACTAATCTGTGCCCAATTACACAGTTAACTCACTACCCAATAAAGGTACAATACCTCATTTTTATATTCAGTTATGACTATATTATATAATTTACTACATCCAACTAAGAGATGACATTTCGGTCCACTTCACATAACCCAATACTCCAAAATTGAGACACCAGGTCGAAATTGTTGGGGTATAAGCAATAACTTAGTGTTGGAAGGTCGGCATTACAAGGTATCGGTGGGTGCGTGTGGGTTCAAGCTTAAGATTTATACCCACTGGCGTGCCCAAAAATAATTGGATCGCGACCGAAAAATAAATTGCCAGACCGGCCCCCAACTAGGAACAGCCCCAAGCCCCAACAATTTGTTATAGAGAACTACAAAATTACAACGTTGTAAGTTGCGTTGAGGTTTATTTAAACCGCGCCATCTTTATGCTCGGATGCTTATTTATGTGGGTACATTCATATGTACTATAGATATGGGTGGAAGTTGTGTGCCAATAACTCTTTGTTGGCTACGACTGCGGTATAGCTGTATGGAATTGTAAAAGCAAGTTATAAATCTGATTTGCTTTCCTTGGTCAAATGAAATTATAAGTTTTTTTTTATATTAAATAAAACTCATTGAGATGTTATGGGTTCGATTCCCACTTTGGAAATGAGTTCAATATTGTCATATCCTCGGCAAGGTATAAATTTCATAACAAGTCACAGTAAAGCGAGGGGTTGATTTCCGTTACTCAACACGCAAGGCCTCACGCAAATACGTCAGAAAGGGGGGAACGGAGTGCCTTAACACTAAGTTTCCAGGTTCCCTATGTAACCTAATATATGCAGGATGTAATGTGAAGCTAAATAAATTAATTGTGGTCAGCAAGCTTGAATGATTTCCAAAAGGCGCAGGTACGTATCCCTGTATGAATATTTTTTCACATGTTCTAAAGAAATATTAACATTATGTAAAGAAAAGCTCTCTCGTCTGGATTAACAGTTACCAATAATATATTTAACATTTTTGTACAAAAGAAATTACAGTAACAAAGTTAATGTAATGTTCTATTTTGGAACTACCTATAGGTAAGTATATCCATACCTATATTATAAATTCGAAAGTAACTCTGTCTGTCTGTCTGTCTTTTACGCAATCAGGCCCAAACCGCTAATTTAATTGTGATAAAATACTCATATAGAGATACTTGAGGGTACCGGGATGAACATAGGATACTTTTTTTNATATATATATATATATATATATATATATATATATATATATATATATATATATATATATATATATATATATATATATATATATATATATATATATATATATATATATATATATATATATATATATATATATATATATATATATATATATATATATATATATATATATATATATATATATATATATATATATATATATATATATATATATATATATATATATATATATATATATATATATATATATATATATATATATATATATATATATATATATATATATATATATATATATATATATATATATATATATATATATATATATATATATATATATATATATATATATATATATATATATATATATATATATATATATATATATATATATATATATATATATATATATATATATATATATATATATATATATATATATATATATATATATATATATATATATATATATATATATATATATATATATATATATATATATATATATATATATATATATATATATATATATATATATATATATATATATATATATATATATATATATATATATATATATATATATATATATATATATATATATATATATATATATATATATATATATATATATATATGCCAAACATATATACACGTACAAAAACACATTATGTTAATAACCAGAACGATGTTTCACTGCCAACATTAGCTATAAACTTTATACTTCACAATATAAACGTTAAACAGAATAACGAGTCAATGAAAGTGTATTACTTTCATTTCCAAATAGAACCAAATGTACTTTAGAGTATATGTACGTACAGACATACATACATACACTAAAGCTATATGCAAACCCTGTCTCGCTCTCGTGGGGTGAGCTTGATAGCATTATTACTGTAACAGATGTTGTAATGGTCCACCATAACTACGTACGCCTTGTAGCGTAGCTATAAACCACAAGTGTATTTAATAAGCACAAGCTTTGGTTTATAAAGACAATAAATTGCCTTTTTGTCATGAATATTTATATACTATATATATATACTATGAATATTTTTATATTAATATACAATAAAAAAATATTTTTAGGTAGGATCTCGCATGAGAACCGAACCCACTACCTGTCCAATCCACGGTCACCTGTGCCTCTGCGCCACGGCTGGCCAGTCTACTATATTCTATTCAATTATTCATACGTAATATTTTCTTAATAATACCATAAACTCGAATATCAAGTGCTTAGTGAATGTGTCGATCGATACTTACAAACAACAAAGGAAGCTTCAAATATTAATTGAAACCGCTCAACTGTAATTAAATTAAAACAGAAAACTTGCAAATTAATATTGTTCATTATAAATATAAAGTATTGAGTAACAACGCCGCTTTTAATGTTTCATACATTATTTGAGAAGTTTGAGAACGGCGGTGTAATTGCAATTTTTGAAGCATATTGTTCATTTTTTAATTAAGTTTTCAACTACAAATTTAAAAGTTAAATTCTTGAAAAATTTAAATTGCTTCAAAAGCTTTGCTTTATCAAATATTTTTTCCAAATTTTACGTTCAAATATAAAGTCTGAAAAGATCGGGGTGTGAAAAAGACAATGACGAGCATATGTATATATAGAGTTTCACAAAAATATGACTTCCTTAAATTCATCCCCTAAAGAGATAGAACAGGATATTACTTTTTTCATCTTTAGGCCTTCGTGGCGCAGCGGCACAAGGGCGTGGCTATAACTGTTGTGGATTCGATCCCCTCTCGAGGAAATGAAATATTTATTTACATTTATATTTTCATTTCTTCGCTCTGATGTCGACGCAAAGGGCGGCTTTAAGTTCCGCCACTCAACACGCAATTACACGGAAGTTTTAATGGGGAATGGAGTTTCCCAACACTAGCTTCCCAGTTTCCCTCTACTTACCCTGTTAAGAGCGGGATACAAGTTACTATGATAATATTTGCAATATGTATTAAAATAACTAACTTATTGTAGATAATAAGCTAGTTATTTTAATACATATTACAAATAAATAGCTATATTCAATTATAATGTAAATCGTATGTAAATATATTGTCACTACACTATGTAATAGTTCAACCTGTTTAGACAGCACTGCATAATATTGTTGGAATGAAATTGTGTTTATGCATCTCGCACGGGATGAAATATTATGGCTAAAGCCGCTTTAGCCGCCTCGAATGTTTGCTAAGGAATTTAAAATGGTATTTTGAGAATTTACCATTACCCTATTGGAGGAGATATTTCGTTAGAAAATTACAACAAAATTTTCTGCAAAATATTTTCGTTTACAAGAAATATGTATATACATAGAGAATAAAGCCTGTGAATAAAAATACCGAAAAAAAATTCTAGAACTACAAACAATATTTGCATATACAGTTCAGAGAATTCAAATTAACTCACGCTTCAAGCCACTACTCTGAGCTCACGTCGCGTCCGCATCGTTTCACACATTCTTCCATAATGCAAGGTTATTATTTTGCTTGTCCTAATTATAGCATTTTAAAAGACCTCGCAAATTCACAAAATATAAAACATGATGTTTTTTTACAAAAAACAAAAACAATGCAATTCATACCTTTTGTAGCTTCTCTAATAATGAGTATGTGAAAATTGTGTTTTTTGCTTCGTAACATCACGAGATACGATTTTTCAAGTGTCAAAGCCTGTTTTAATTGCAGTAGTACTGGTAGCTAATTAGCTGGTTGGCTTTTGTCGCGGATTGTTGTTTTCGTTGTTGTCTCGATTTTCGCTCTATTTTGAATCTTTTTACACAACCTGTGTTTTTTGTTAATTAACAGAAAGTTACATTATGGATTATATATAGGTAAAAAAACGCTTTAAAAACATGACTGTTACTTTTTATTTGTAGGGTAGGCCTAAGTAGTGGTAGGGTAGGTCGAGGGAACCCAGCGTTAAGTCATTTCGTTCCTCACTTTCCGTCGAATTGTCGACGCATTTCGTATTGAGTGGCGGACGACAACGCCGCGCTTTCGCCTTGGTACAAGAGCGAAGGAATGAACATATTAATAATGGGAGATTTTATTATTATCATAATTAATAATTCATTCGTCCAAGTGGGAATTGAACACCTAACACCTTACCTGCGATACGTCGGCCTCAACTATTACTTTGTATTTGTAATCATAGTTAAGTAACACACACAGTTGACTATGTCTTGAACATACTATGTTAAATGAAAACTTTCATAAAAGTGAGTGTACACATATATCTCATTCGCAAGATTTTCATCACAATATTCTCTTTGGAGAACTTAAGTAATATTGGTTCTGTTTTATTTCTCATATGTATTTAATCAGTTACTTTAAATTATCCATAAATCAAGGCCAAATAAATATTTGGTAATAAGTTTCTTCATCTACCAGTTAAATATTCAAATGTAACGTATATTTGTCAATATATTATTTTCAATACCAGTACACTGTGTAACAACATGAATCTCTTTATGAAAATAAAAACAATGAATTACAATACCGTCCAAATACAGCAAAGTAAATAAATATGTAATAAAAAGTAAAAAGCTATTTTTATTTAGATATAAATAAATGTGCAATACACATGTATTTTTAAAAGATTTTATATGATAAAACATTTTATATTCATATTTAATATACAAAAACATTTTGATGTTTAAAGTGCTAAAAGTTTAAAATCACACTGCCTATGTGAAATTTTTACCACAATCGTCATTCATTTTAATTATATTGCATTTTCAATTTCGATGAGTGGACGGAAGCTGAAATTGTCAGTTTGAAGCACGTACATTTGGATAATGTTCACGGTAAAAATAATATTTAATTACTATCATTATACTATTTATTGCATTTTATAATGTACATTAATATAAACATTTGTAAGTTTGTTGGCGAGGGTGGACTTATCCCTAGAAGAGATTTCATCCACTCAACCTCTCTTCGCGCTTGTCTTGTGCCTCTAGAATTCGGCGGAAAAAAGTGAGTGGAGTGTCTTAACACTAGGCTCCTTTTGCCTACCCTGCTACACACATGATACAGACTGATCAGTCACTATTTCCCGCTAAAAAATATAAAAAAAAATCATCCTTAAACTAAAGAATACATTGTCCTAAATATAAATTAACGAGTGTTAAAGCTCAAAACATTGTATATTAATTAGAAAATTTACTTTGTATATCGAATATCGACAAAAACGAAAAAAAAATCAACATAATCCCCCTATACACATAATACAGGCATGTAGTATTTTAGGTTTATAAAAGTTTTGAAAGCTCTTTTTAAAAGGCGTTATACGCAAATGGTGCGACGGCAAGTAGCAAACCCGTTCTGTATTTATAGCGCGTTGTTTGCCGATGCAGGTCGTTTCTTTGGAGGCATTGAACTGAAATGGAATCTTCGTAGTTTTGCTTAGACCGTGCATTTTCAACTTTAAAATTCATATTCAAATACAGAGGCGAGCTCTCACTTTTGTTTTTTGTTTTAAATTTTGACTCTACCAAAGCGTAGTAGTGTGCTTTTAATTTTCTTTAAGGTGCACTGTTTTTCTCTTTTGAGATTGTTTTAGTAAATGTGATAACACCTACAGTATATTACAGTATATTACAGTTTATTTACTCAATATATCAAAAACGTTCCTTACCTTTAAAAAACGCTTAAAAAAACACTTTCTAGCCCTCTAAACCTTTTTAACCGTACTTACTTATTATAAGTGTAATTTTTTTATTATTATTATTATTATTTATTTATTTTCATTTTATTTTTATTTTATGTTTTTTCCCTTGTTTCTATACTAAGTATGTATCCATATGTTAACATAATTTATAAGTGTATATGTATGAATGTATGTAAGTATGTATGTATTTATATATATGTATGTATGTATTTATTTATGTATATATGTATCTATCTTTGTGTAGGTTTATTTATTTATTTATTTTTTTTTATATAGTTGTTTGTAGTTGTTGTTTGTTATTTCTATTCTATCACACCGTACTCACTATTTGTTTATTTTATTATTTTTTTTGCGATTTCCAACGCCTTACCTTACAACGGTTACCTGGAAGAAATCGCTATTTCAGCGATAAGGTCGCCTATTGTACAATATTCTTTTACTTGTATTCTTCTATTTCGTTTATTTTTTGGGTGTACAATAAAGAGTTTTTATTATTATATTCGGAAACACATTAAATTTTATTAAAATATTTAAAGTCGTATAAAACTTGAGAGACCGATTGTCAATGTGATGGCTGTGGTGGCGATTCCCATCAGACTAATTATATTAAATTTATTTTTATTTCTTCATTTTGGTAGAGTGAACGTTATATTTCATCACCTTGCACGCAAAACTTCGAGTACTAGGTGCCCGTGCCCATTTTACTATACGCGTTAAAACATAAAATATCTATTCATATATTCAAACTAGCGCATCCACAATACAGGTTTAAGACTAAGCCGATTTAGTGACAATTGATAGTTTGTTAGCTATTGCATATATAACAAACATACAAATTCAACAAACACACCAAAAACCTACAACGAGTACAACAGAAGTATTAGCAACGGCCGTCTACAGCCAATCACACAATCCAATTAAGTTAAAAGCAAACACGAAGCGCTGCTCGTACAAATATGAATTTATGTAACTCCCATCAGGTGCCGATACACATTCGTATAATTCACCTGGTGCAGTCGCATCGTATCGAACTGCTTCTGGCAAGAACACAGGAATAGAAGCCAACCCTCTCCGCTTGTGAATAACCTGCCTGGGGCTTCATCGACGCTCCCGTTTTTAATTGGGTTGAAAATAGTTATTCTATTTTAGAACTATTATGAAATTCGTTTCTGGCAATAGGTATTTCATGTAAATAAGTAGCAGAGTACCAATAGTTAGGAACGCCGTTCATTATTTAAAAAAAGTGTTGGGCAGTAACAGAAATCAATGGAGCCAAGGAAAGCGCCTCAATGGCTTGACCATAATGACGTCTATATTTCAAAGAAACACATTTCAAATTTACTTAAATATAAATCTTAAAGTGTTGATTGCTTATTACCTATCTTATAACTAACTGTACTATTATTAACATCGCACCATAGGAAGTAGGCAAGGTAGTAGGTAGTACCTACCTAAATGTAATTCTTGGCCATCAACAGGCACATATTATATATTTTTTTAAAGATAATACATTTTTTAACAAAAAAAAACCGAATCACATGGAAAACATAGATTTGCAGTCAAAAGTTCTGTGGTAACAAACATAAAAAAATACAGTGAATTGATAAACTCTTCTTTTGCAGAAGTGGGTTGAAAACCTTTATACCATAATTATTTAAAGTCTATGGAAAAAAATAATATTTTATTAATTTCCATTGGCGAAACTTTTCCACAAAGTATTTATATTTGTCCAATAAATCAGCCCCCGAATAGCAAAGATTATAGAATATTTTATGTAAATAGGCACTTAATGCTTTTTTATGAGCGACTCCAAAGTTTTTTTACATTTTACATTAATTTTAGACTAGAAGTATAAATGTTTATTTGGTAAATATGTTTCTTTTATACAACAATATATTTAATGCTTACATTTTTAATATAAATACAAATAATACATTTAAAAATGTAAATATTCTAAAGTTCTCCTAACATATATTTTATTGTAATAGCAATTAATTTTTTATACTAAAAAGGGTAGACCGAGAACCTAGTGTGAAGAAACTCCGTTCTCATATTAGGTGGAGGAACTCCACGTCGCGCTGTAGCAGATTAGAGTAGAGAAATGAAAAAAATTAATTCCCCCGAGTGGGGATCAAACCTATAACCATAGTCATTACATTCAGACGTTATGGTACTGAGCCACAATGTTCGACATTATTTTTAACCGACTTCTGTAAGAATAGGAGGTTATCAATTCGACTGTATTTTTTTTTTTATGTTTGTTTCCTCATAACTTTTGACTGGGTGAACCGATTTTAAAAATTTTTGGTCCATGTCTGACTTCAAAATTATAAAATCTTTGTATAATTATTTTTCACTTTTTAGTTCGTTGTTAGAAGTCGGTTTTTCTATTTGTTAAAAATTAATTTATTGTAATATCAAATTAGCATTTCCAGTGGTTTTCAAGTTCACCGTTGCGGTGAATAATGTAACAAGCGAAATACTTTTTATTTACGTTTCCTCAACAAAAGCAACATCCGGTAATGCCGTTTCCAAAGTTGTGTTAAGATGCGCCTAAGGGCCATTTCTCTTATTTCTTTGAAATAGTACAGAATGAAAAAGTAATAGCAGAATACTTTTGAATTTCTCCTTAAGTATTTATTGAAGAATAGTCGCTACCACTTCTTTCTAGTACAATAAAGTCTCGAGACCACTAAGGAACTTGACCTAAAAACTAGAATAGAACCCCTGCTTCTGAGTTATTTTAATATTTAATTTTTAAATTAAGTATTCCCGATGGTAACTTTTGCTACAAGTGTACGAGTTACTTTTAACAAGGATGTAATACAATTTTACTCTAAAGAATATATACATAAAATAATATTTCCATAAATAATTGAGAATAAAATATAAGATAAACTATTATTATCGTTCATTTCGTTGTTTCCACCATACTTTGCTATACGATACTTGAACATATCTAATTACACTCAATCCCCTATCAACGAGCTTTTGATTTAAAATAACATATTCATTTTACGAAAAACTAAAGCCGAACACAATCGAATATGTAATATCGAAGCCTTTATTATGTGTTAAAAGGCAATTTCATCGCGAGATACTGTAAACACTGGGTCCCATGAAAGGCCGGGGCTGATTTTCTATGGTCAAACAAAATAAGCCGGTTTCCTTAGGCGTAGGGTAGGGTAGGGTTCGTTAAAATTAAGTCAGACAGATATGTGACGTAGTGACAAGGGTCGACTTAGGTCCATTGTGCTTATGCTGCCAGTTTATACAGTGTTATATAGAATTCTATTTGGGGAGTGATATTGAGAGGGATGGTAATTTATTAGAGAATGTTCGTGCGGTGCCATATATTCCGACATGACCGTTTAACTCATAGTGTTTGTGGTTTTTTTGATAATTTAATATTATGTGCTTTTTTAAGACAACAATCAATAAATACATCAAAACTCTATATTGTAATAAATATGTTTTTCCATGAATTTCTGTGTATTTTCACGAATATTAATCCTATCCAATTAATAAAATTTTCAAACGAAGCTGTAACTTTCTCTACATAATATTATGAATCAAAAACAACATAAAATATATAAGTTTATAAAAAAAATCTATTCGTATTATATATTCGCTTAATTAAATATTATACAAAAAATAAAATATATTTCCCCTTTAATTTTGCTTATAGAAAAATAATTTAGCACATAATTGTATGCGTAGAGAAAAGATTTCTTTCTTTGAATCCCTTGCTTCCAAAGCAACGCCGCCAGCGATCGCAGTGTTCGACATTTTGTTAATTAAAGTATGGATTTTGTCAAATTATGAATACATGTGTGCTTTTTATATCAAAAAAGCTGAAATATTATTATAAATACAACAGAGTATAAATGGTTTGTTTTCTCCTTGTGTATAAGCCTATTTTATAGTTTTACTTCTTCGAAAAAGCAAAGCAATTTTAGAGATGTGATAAATAAGATAATAAGCATTTAACAAAAAATATCTTGGCAGTAGTTTATTGACAGATCACAATTTTGTATTACCTAACCTACAATACTGAGTTAAGTTTTCTTCTAAGCAGCCCCATCCCCCCACCCCCCAAGATGGTCGCCAAGCCAAACCATTTCTAGAACATAAATAAAATTCGACAGCTGCCTTCACGTCCCACTTACTACCAGCGGCCATTAGCACGATCATCAAAGAAAATCATTTGTTTTCGGTATTGGCAAAGCAATAATACGAAATATTATGGGGGCAACCTATGTGACGCCGACCGTAGACTAACGTTGTAAGAAGAGCTTTCTCAGTTCCCGTTTTGGCGAAAATCCAAAATTTTCCTAATGAGGTCAGAGGCAAAGCTGCTTCAATGAGTTACAAGTTTGGCTGTGGAGTGCAGATACGTTCCCGCCGAGGTACATTTTGCTGTTGCAAAGTTATTATGCTCCTCGACTACACTGCTCGTTGTAGTATTAATTGTTCTTGCAATATATCTTCTAAATAATACTCAAGCTGTCGGTTCTCAGTGAAACTAAGTTCTACGAATATATTAGCACTCCTAGTGAAGTATACATATAATCTGTTGTTATATATTATGTATTAGTCTACATTAGAGATATTAAGCTTTTAAAAGAGTAAAATAATTGATATAGAACAAAAAATATTACCTACCTACCCTTCCCTGCAGGGTAGGTAGAGGGAACCTAGTGTTAAGATACTCCTTTCCCCTTTTTTCATTCCCTCCATTAAGGATCGAACCCACAAACGTCGCGAACCCACCCTTGTGCCCCAGCGCCACGGCGGCTTCTATCTATATAAAATATAAATGGTTATTGTTTTATTATTATTCGATGCACAAATTACCCAAAGTGGGTAGTATTGATTATTAAAAAGAGTGAGCTTTTAGAGACCATTACAGTTATGACGTTACCTTCAAAGCTTTACAATGTTGGCTATGCGATTAATTCTGTGAGCACAATGTATAACGCGCTATCGCTCCGGCTAAATTAACTGGTGCCAGGTTTTGAGCCCACTCTGTTGTGATGTTAGAATGCTTTTACTGCATGAAAATAAAGCATTGGCTGACGCATTCCTTTTCCAGGTTCATGCTGTATACTGCACACGGCAGGGTGGGCAGAGGGAATTTAGTGTTGAGACACTCAGTTCCCTATTTTCCGTCGATTTCTGGGGGCACTGCAGTTTGAGTGGCGGAACTCAACGTCACGCGTCAGCGTCTGGTCACGAGAGCGATGAAATGAAAATATTAAATATTTTAATTTGCTCGATTGGGTATAGAACCCATAACACGCATACGTTACCAACGCATTTAACCAAGAATACAAAAAGCGAGAAAGCCGTTAAAGTAGGATTACTGACGATAAAGTACGCTACATTATATGCGCGAATGGGCCAAAGTCACACAATTTACATGAGAAATGGTTTATATGCTTACCGCACATTACGTATGTTCCCATTATATAGGGAACAGAAGTATATAGTTATTACTGTTTACTACTGCGGGGACTATTCGACCTCCTTATAATGTAACACAAAAGGATGATATAGCGTTATAACAATAGTGAAAGATACTATTATAATATTTAATTGGAATAGCTGTAATTGAGAATATAAATTACAAATTGTAAATGTATTTTTAAAACATTGGTTTTTAAACCAGAAATATTGTATTACGACGAAACATAATTTCATTACGTCAAATAAAAAAGGGACGAAAAAGGCATTTGATTCGTTTAGGAACGAAAAAAAAAAAACAAATGAGGCAAAGTCGAAAACTGTCAACTACAATCTGCCTCTCTTGGCCGTCAAAACGCCAACCGCAGTTTTCCCCAGCCGCCGCCGGCCAAAAAGAATTTTGCAAGTTTTCATTTTCCAAGGGATAAAGATTCGAGATGCGGTGATGGATGAATATGTCAGCCTTTAATAATAATACTTGGAATTACTTGTGCAAGGAATTTTCCAAGGAAAATTATATTAGGTGGTGCTATTAGATAAGTATTTTCTGGTTTCCTTTATAATTTTATTAAAAGTTACATGCACGTTGAGAAGTAGATAGGGCCAGTACAGTAAATATATCAGACCGACAAGGGTATTCATCTTAAGGATGGAGAGCCCAACCTTTAAACGATTTACGAGGGCAACGTACTACCCCTGCTAGTAAACACCACCGGATAGAACTCAACTATAAATAACATGCTTTTTATGTGCTGTGCTAGTGCACAGTTAGGGGATAGTTCCCCATAAAGTGAATAAACTCTAAATGGTAAGCCAACATATGCGGCCAGGAAATGCAAATTGTTGTTACACCAAGTATCACTTTCAAAATGTAAATTGAGCGGTCAAACTTCGTCAAGACTCGTGCATTAAACGTAACTTTAAGTTTGAAATTTTTATACTTGAGAAACTGGTTAGATATTGTGGACACATTATTTTCACAAAATGGCATAGTTTGTTAAGGATCGACTAATAATAGTGACATAAGCATTTAAGCTAAGGTCTTAAGGCCTAAGGTTTTATAAGATTTTATTGCATTTTTGGGAATTTATCTACAGCCTGTATTTAGGCTACAAGTAAGTGAGTGAGTATGAATTTACATCGTTCCGTCCCAAATAGTGTTATTCTGAACAGACGATTATTACTTTGTAAGTATAAAAATTTAATTTGAATGAAAACTTCATGTCGTTTATAACTTAAGGTAATTTTCAGTCAATAGAGCCGCATTATTGTACAGCGCTTGTCGAAATTAACTAGAGCATCTCTGTAGTTCCGAAAGATCGATGGCGCGATATGATATGAAGTGACAAGTTTAGGTTGCTTCTATTTATGTTACAGTTCTATTTTGGTATAATATTTATTTATTAGGTATGTGAAGTAAAAATAAAAGGGAAAAATAATGAGAAAGAAAAACAAGATATAAATGAAAGAGTGGTAAGTTATTGGATGATAACAAGGTTTTAATTTTGAGGGTTCTTAATGGTGATAGGTTCATTCTCCACGCGGTAAAATTAAATATTTTAATTTTCCTGTTCTGTAAAAATTAAAATATTGGAAAGTCAACACGAAATGTCCCGAATTTGGACGGAGAGCAGAGACCGTGGTATAACTATATATAACTCTCTCTGAATATTCTATTATATTACCTGACTAGCGCTACATAAAAAGAGACACTAAATTAGAATGATATTTATTATTAAATATAAAAATTATCCATCCGTACGTTGAACGGAGTTAAACTATGCAATTTTGACAGGTGGATGGAAAATTTTAGCTAACACATAAAAGCGACGAGCATGGCTCCCGACGTGCTAAGTAATGTAGATAAAACATTAATATGTATGAGGCTTGCTTGTTTGCGGTTTAGATTTTCAAACCTTCGCGATGAATAAAGAACATCCAGTCAGCCAGCTATTCTAGTTAAGCATTGCGTGACTTTAGCATAGATGCCTCTGATAGGGACTTCTTGTTATCAGAAAGCTTTAGTCCAGGAAGTAAAAGCTCGGCCAGTAGTAATTGCTTGAATATTTAAGTAAAAAGTATAGTGCTAGTATAATACGATAATGAGTTTGGGTATTTCGTTATTTCGTTGCCATTACGCGCATGTAACGTGGACCGCAGCCTGTCAGCTTTCCCATTTAGGGAACTAAGCTTAATGGGCCTCTAAAATGTGTTAATGAAACTAAAATTTAGTATGCTCAGTATTTGTTGTAGTCGTGGTATATATTAAAAATAGAGAGTAGTTTTAAGGTTATGATATATTAAGCAAATATATTTATTTTCATATGTATAGTCCTACATCTGTATTTCCGCCATTATTCTGCCTATATAATCATAATCTAAACATAAATACTGAGGGCGGGTCGTGGCGTAGTGGCACAAATATGCGACTGTAAACGTAGTTTTGAGTTCGATTCCCAATCGAGAAAATTTAATATTAAACCGCGGCGTTGAGTTTTGCCATCCACCTCTAGAATTCAGCGGAAACGAAGCGGGGAACGAAGTGTCTTAACACTAATTTCCCTCCCTGCCATGTACGGGATATACAGCGTGAAGCTAATAAAAAAAAACATCAATACTCCAAGAGCTAGTGCTATAGAAAACATCGCATAAGAATAATCTGATACTATTAGATAAATTTGTTTGAACACTTCAATAAAACGTGGTGACAATGGCAAGAAAATTCATTAAAATTCAAAACAAACTTAGAAGTGTAAATTGACACTAATTCAACTTACTCTTTGTCTCGATATTATTTTAAGCCGATTTGTAAAGCGACTTGGTTTCAAGCCAAGTAAGGAGTTATTGAATTAGCATCTTAAACAGCGTACCGCGTAGAGCTGGTGGACAACGAGAAAACAAAATATAACTTTCATATTATAGTCTATACCCTTGTTGGTTCGATCTCTAAATATGCATTTCTTATTTTAAAATATTATATACTGCTAAAATTTTTCCAATAATATATATTTTTAAAGTTTTACCCAACATATAAATAATAAGCCAATTGGAGATGGGCCATTGAGAAAAGTTCTGATACACAAATTACAATATTTTACGTTTACATCATCATCATCATCATCATCATAATCTTCCTGTTCTCGTCTACTTTTACATACTTTCACGTGGAGACTCTTTTTGCCAGGAAAATGTTACTATCAATGCTATAAGCTGTATGTCCATCGTGTTGTCTTTTTATGTTTTGAAAATGATTGTCGTAGAAAGGGTAGACTTACTTAACTTAACTTATTGTCAGTTAAATAGAAAACGGACACTATTCAAAACCTATTAATTAATAGATTTAAATTTTTATCTTCATATATTTTTTTTATCTAAACAAATTATATTGGGAGATAACGATTTTCTTTCAAAATTAACTTTGTATGTAAATGCAAGCATATCACTAAAACACTATGTGATTAAGTTACTGCCAAATATTCAAACGTTTATTGCATTGCTATCGTATCAAATTTCAATTTAGTAGAACCATTTGCCATATTATAAAAATAATATTATGTAAATTGGGCCAGTGGCATTTCGTATTTATGTATATTTAAGTAAATATCAACAATATTAGACAATTAACTACAGGTTTTATTTTTGCGACTTCTGAGGAGTGTTATTGGTGTTTTTTCAACTATTATTAAACGATATTAAGCTTTTATTCTATTGTTTTTAATAGATTGTTATATTTTTAAAATTTTTTTATGTATCTACATCGAGATTTCTGAACCGATTTATTTGTTGTATTATGTATGATGTCAAATAATTTGTTTGTTTCTAGACAAAGCAGTATACATGTAAATATTTTTCATTCGTGCATAATGAAAGTAGAATGCGTGTTAACGATTGCCTCATATCTTTCTTGGATATTCGAGGAATTCTCCTTTTGCCCGTACTTCTTGTAGATATGGTCAATTGCCACGCAACCGTTAGATACCACGTAAACGTAATAATGGTTGTGCTAATGATTCACTTAGATAGGTTTTTTTTATTGTTATGAATACTTTGTTGCTTTGGTTGTTGATAAATGTCTTATTTTGTATGGGGAGAAAGAGAAAAAGAATGAAGAAAAATAAGGATTTCTGTATAGTGTATAGTATTTTAAAGTATTTTTTCAATTATACATCATTCAGTTCTTGTTTAAATAGAGTTATTTATTCAATTATTCATTACATATTAGTTTAAGATTAAAAAAAGTCAAGCGATAATGGAAACCGTTATAATATTCCGTTCATTTATTATTCAACAGCCTTACACTATCGGTTATTGGTTTCCTACAAACTAAGCCCTCACCGTGAGTGTTCGCTATGGGAATACATCACCAAATGAAACCTAACGTCCATTTTGACGGTAAATTGAATCCGAATTGACTAGAATCTCGTTAAAGCCCCCTACCCCCTGTAAATAGCGACTTGCAAATAGGTAGGGACGTGGAAAACATTTAAGGGCCCATCCACCCTTTTCCTTTCTGCAAATTAAATAAGAATGTGCTTAAGTAAGCGACATTAGTTTGGACCTAAACGGGATTAAGTTTTTATTTGCGTTTGGACAACCTAACAAAAGATTACCAGTTGCTTATATATGAACGAATGTATGAGATCAAATTAAAAAAAATATAGAAAAAAATAGTATAAAGTATTAAACGCAATAAAATTTACATGTTTTTCAAACAATATACAAAACTCTGTAGTCAATAAAGCAAGTAAATGGCGCCATAACATTAAACATTTGCTTATACTTAACTACATAATATAAATCAAAGCTAGTCGAAAGATCGATTACGTAGTACGTATAAGGTAACTGTTGAAATGTCGACAGAGGGTGGCGTTTGCCTGAAGGCCATATATCAGTACTCGTATATCTATAATGAATGTTGTGATGTTATTAGCATTGTCATTTTATTTCATCCCTTAGACGCTACTAGTATGTTCTTTTATAACTATGTTTTAATATCTCTTTCTTCTTCTTCCTCTGGATTCTTCCACTCGAGGAAATGAAACATATTATATTTTCATTTCTTCGGTCGTAATGACTTACAGCGCGGCGTTCTGCCGCTCAACACGCAAAGCCTTCACAATTCGTAGGTAGGTAAGTGAGGGATAGAAAAGTCTTAATGGACTCTAAGTTCCCTCAGCGTATCCTGCCATACGTGATACAGCGTGAAACTAAAACATATACATGTAGTATATGAGTCTAAACTAAATTTTCGCGCTTTCAGGACATCTAGTTAGTGAGTGCTAAAATTAGATAAAATAAGTTTAAATGTCTTGGGTATCTATTTTGAATTTGTGTTTGAAACTCTAATGCCTAAACTTCTACAAATGTGCTGTGTTTTTAATGTCTTCGTAGAAGGTATCATTGAGGGTAGCACTTGGAGCCGTAGGCGTTTAATTTAAATAGTTTTAAGCGTTAGTTATCATCATTTTGTAAACAAAGTACTCGTAGTAGTAAACATATACAAAATGTATTTAACATTCATACATAATAACTTACTTAAACAAATATTATTGTATACAACGAATAAATAAGCTACATACAAATAATTTGGCTACGGATAATATTGACCGAATAAACATAAAAATATTTGTTCCTACGAAAACATCGATACAAACAACGAAAAAACATATTTCAGGCTATTGTTATTTTTAGATACTTTTGATATGCCTCCATGTCCACACAGTGGTATAGAGGTAATGACCGGTACAATCGGTTGGCAGTTCGCAAACAAGACAGGCGCCAGTACAAACATCCACAAGCTCAATTAGTCCTTGCTTATCGACATACATCTTGATTTCGGTCTTTATAGAGCTGTAGGTATAAATAATGAATACGTAGAAGTAGTTTTTATGGTTTTGTTTATTTTATCTGTTCTTTTTCCTGTTTCCTTCTGTTTATTTATAGTTCTGATATCAGAAGTTGGAAAAACAAAAAAGTATTAACATATGTATTTTACGCTTATAGCAGGATAGATAATGATTTGAAAAGGTTTTCTAGTCAATAGGTTTTTTAGTCACAGTCTTAGCTAGGGAATATTATATACACATAATGGAAATTATATGAAATTATATACACATAATGGGATTTATCTCATAATCCGACGACTTTCAAACGTTCTCATAAATTATATTGAAATAATAAACTTCTGTAAGACAGTCTAGATATTCTTTAAAGCTTTAGATATTACAATAAATTATATTTTATAAACGTTAATGAACATATCAGTTTTCGACCGAAAGGTATTTCGACAGTATTTGTGCTGCACCTGGTAACTTAAATGGTAGGATGTTGCTGAAAAATTTCCACATAAAGCACTTTTCTTTTGACTTTGCAGTTCCAGAAAAAAAAATGTTTATTTCATGTTAGTCCTTAGTACAAAATTCAGAAGTATATTTTATAATAAGTAATACAAGGCACAGGGAGTGGAAAATAAAAATGTTGACTCAAGTAATATAGAAAATCCTTTAATCTCGTAGCTTCTTTGTAAACAGTATTTTGTTGGAAAACAATGTTGAAATAAGATGCCAAAATAGCGTTTTAATGTCTTGTGAAAGCTATTTTTTCATTCTATTTATATTATATTTTTTATTATTCTAACATTTTAAAATTGTAGTTATATTTATATTGTTATAACAATAAACTGAATATGAATTAATTTGTTTAGCTATACATATACGTAGGCCCAATGCCTACGTAAATATGCGTCTATATGGTAAATAAGCCTCCGTAGTAGGCAAGAAAAAAAGAGACCAATGAATATTGCTATATCATATGAAATATATAAATTATATATTATGAAGTAGTCTTTAGCCAATTTTTTTTTAAATCATAACAATTTTACAAAATTAATATAAAAATGTCTTTAATTATAAAAATGTCCATTGAGGACAGTCCTGGCACAGGAACACAAGCGTGTGAATATAAACGACAGGCTTCGATTCCCACTCGAGGAAATAATATTTAATATTTTCATTTCTTCGCGCTCGTCTCGTGCTTCGACAAGAGCGAGGTTGGGTTCCGCTACTCAAGCATACCTCAAGAATTCATTAATTAAATAAAATGGGGATCAGAGTGTTTTATCACTAGGCTAGGCAGAGGGACTACCTAAACTGTGTGCGGGATATAGCATAAAGCTAAAAAAAATCATACATTGTACCTTAACTAATAGTAAAATTTCAATTAAGTTCCCTTATTCATACTGCACGGTAAATAACCAATCGTGAAAAGCGCTCACACGAATGGGGCTCCTTTTCGTTTGTTGTAATAATATTACTTGGCGAAAGTTTCGCTCAATTTGCGAAGTCGTATCTTCTTGGTTTTTATGCTGTAAAGTTAAATAAAGGCGAAGTAGTTTAAAACGAGGTCCTTCTATAACCAGGTCTTAATAGAATTAAGTTTGCATAAAATCTATTTAGTATTAGGTAGGTATATGTCAAGTTTACAATAACCTACTACGAAAATTGATGATTTTTACGAAAAAAATATTGAGGGTAGTGAAAAATATGTAATTAAATATGAATCTGGTTGAGCAATTTTATTGAGTCTAATAAACACTTTGCATTGACATATAAAAGCTTAAGATATGAAACATCAAATCAAGAATTCTAATGTTTAGCTAAACTATGGGAAATAACCTAAAAATAGATAGGAATAATCTGGAAATCCTAGTCCACGCAAGCGGAGTTGCAAGCGCCTACTAGTCTTCAAGAACGCATAAAATATCATAACATTATTAATTGAGGCAATTTCATATAATAATGTGATAAATCTACATAATAACATAAACAAGATAAAATAGTTTTACATTAAGTACAATATGAGCCTAACTAATACAATTAAATACAAGAATCCTCTACGTATGTGGTAAATTAACGAAAACCGTATACGTTCAAATCTAAGCGAACCTTCGAATAATAGAGGCACAACTAGTAGGTATGTTCAATTATTGTTATACAATCCAATCCAATCAACTTGATACACTACACTAAATAGGCCGAACAAACAATTCGAGAGTCTTGTAACTATGAAAACAAACAATTATCTTAAATGGTAAACATTCTTCTAACTAATGTTGCGTTCTTAAGAGTAATCAATGAAAGGGCAAGGAGCAACACTAAACCTAATGAAGGTACTCGCACTCGAAGGAGTTGCGTAATGGTGACGATGATGGTGATATAAAATTTAATCGTATAGTTCCAGACCTGCGGCCACCAATGTGCAAGGAGTGAAGGACGTATTTCACATTACCGTAGGGTCCCACTGTAACCCTATCTGGCCCGTCTGAATATACCCCCATTTATTTCCACGCGAGCGTAAAGGAATGATATCAAATTTGAGGAACACGCTTCTGTAGGGAAATATAAAAGTTTACATAAACATCATTCTGTCTTTTTAGTGCGCGGTCTATTTGCTGTTACAAGGGTCCCGCACATTGCGTGGGGATACACTCGTATATCAAACAAAATTGACCGAAACATAAAATTTTCCTTTATGTTTATATTTTGTCACGTACAGTTTTTATCTTTCGAGCATTGTCGGGTTGGTAATGAGGGGTTTTTTGGGCGTATAAGGAATATATAAACCACTATTTTACTAGAAATAAATACACAAGTGTCATTTTTTCATCCACGAATTTCTATATAAAGATATTAATTAATTATAATATTTAATTTAAGTTAGAATATTTTAAGTTTTCTGAACATTAGGTAATTCAGGCAATCGTATAAAAAACGACATTTAAGAAAGTAAAAGATACTATTACCTAACTAATACCTCATATCGACAGTAAACATTACCAAGCATGTTTAACATGTTATTCAATAGGAACGATATAAGTTTGATTTGAATAGACCGCGGCTATTATTCATGTAGACAGGAAATAGGGCAGGTAGTGTGGGCGGGATGGCATGTGTGGTCGGCGTAGGCAGAACTGCCGAGGAAGTTGTTAAGTTCCAGCGAAAATTTCACAATAAATTCTGCGTTCCGTTGATAGAAAAAGTTTTTCGGGCAAAAACTATATAGAATTGCCCTTTGCCAAATACACTCAACTTGTACTTATATAGCAGATAGCTAGATAGCGCAGTTTGGATGTGTGCCACAAAGGTGGCTTACTGCACGATATGGATACGAGTTTTTCTGTTTAATTGCTTAGAATGCGACAAAACCTACGCCATTAAAGATTCTTCTACAAAATTATAATTTTAGTAGTAGTTTATACTTTATTGCACACAAATAAAAGAAAAAGAATAAAACAAATAGAACAGAACAGACATAAAAAAAACAAGTATGCAAAGGTGGCCTTATTGCTTAAAGCAATCTTTTCCAGGCAACCTTTGATAGCAGCAAAGGACTTAAAATATAAAAAGAGAAGGGTGGAATAACGTTATGTGCAAATTGATAAAATTAATTGTACCTACATTAAAAAAATCTTTCCTATTGATTTACATATATTGTGCGAGTGATTTCACTAGAAGCCAGTGATAATGTTATCATTATTATTATCATAAAAAAATAGATTTGCATGAAAAAAAAAATCAATGAACCATTATTTGAATTGAATAATTTTAAATCAAAAACAATGAATCTTCTAACGAGACCAGACGTTGCATGGGGACACAAGCGTGTTATGGGTTCCATTCCCATTCGAGGAAAATGAAATGTTTCCTCTACATATACTGCAATGTGCGTGAAGCTAAAAAAAGACAAATCTGATTTATAAAACACAACAGTGTATAAAATACAATAAAATGCAGCATAATTAAGAAGATGGATAGTAATTAAATGTATCTCTAAATTGGCAAGTGTATCCAGAGCGTCTGATTCTGCAATTTTGTATTATACTGCTGAGAGTTTACAACTGTTCTCGAAACAATCCCACTGAGACGTACGATGTACTGTATTCATTGCCTCTACTATTGGATATAAATAACAAAATATGTTCGTAGTGGAGTCATAAAATTTTAAATGGATAAACTTTCTAAATTCGCTGGGCACTGGATGAACAAAAATGTTTTTCAATGTAAAAATAAATACTTACATTATTTATT
Organism: Heliconius nattereri; assembly: GCA_013403645.1. Taxonomy (NCBI): domain Eukaryota; kingdom Metazoa; phylum Arthropoda; class Insecta; order Lepidoptera; family Nymphalidae; genus Heliconius; species Heliconius nattereri. Next base: position 3,276,546 of record JAAIXI010000236.1, read on the forward strand.
TATGTATGTTGTATAAGTGAAAAACACTTTTAGTCTTTTATATTTATATTTTGGCGAAAATTTTGTCGAAAAATGGTACAGCGCTGTTTCCAGGGTAAAAGAAAGACTCTTAAAATATATGTAAAATAATTTAATCTAGAGAAATCATCTTCAAGAATTTGCAGCATTTGGGGTAAAAACAAGTCGGTGAATAAATGCACTAGTCAATTGAAATCGATAGCTGGAAAACACTAACTAAAAGCAATCGATGAAACAGAATATATGTTCACAAATTTATACGAATTAACAAAATTACATATTATTCGGAAATGGGTTTAACTTTTCTCTTTCCTTATTTGTTTAAATCACGAGGCTATGAGAATACGTCATATGTTCCATTATTATGTTTTTATTTATGTGCTTCATGTATTTTTTATGAAAAGGAAAAACTTTCGACGTTTTCAATTTATATTGCTTCAGAATTTCATTAATGTTTAAATTATTAATAACAAAAAGTAATATAAGATTCATATTCAACAATAGTTAAAACGTTGGTCCTCGAAGATATTATGTGAACGCCATAATACAAGAACCAACCTAAGATATTATGTGGTATACACGTACATATATACATTCTTCCTGCTAAGCCTGAAAGTTAAAAAAAAAATTTGTTTTTTATAACATTATACTGCGTATAGATACATATTTTAAACAGAATCAACCCAAAACATAAATAATAACAACTTTACAACAAAAAATAAAAACAAAAAGAGTAAAGAAAATTCAACACATTTTAACTATCACCGACTGTAAAGACATTTTGGCACGTTCGCGCCCGGCGCGGCGCCCCTAGCATCCCCCGGCATCTTATCAAACCGCCATTGTCAACAAAAGGCAAAACAAATTTCACTTGTCGTTAGCTTTAAAAACAAATTTAATGGCAAACTGATAAGCAATTGAATGTTCGACCCATTTCGTCAACAAACAAGCAAAGTTTTTAACAAAAGACGCTCGGAAATTTCCCCGTCAAAGTAAGAAATCATGAAGAAGTAAAAGGAGGGACATCAATCAAGAGAAACAAAGGGCAGTTCTATCGGGGGGACGTGACCAACATATATACCGACTTAAACTTCTGTCATTAGTTTCCTTTTAGTTTGCGCTTCGATTGTTTCGAATAGTATAAATAAGGGTGATCTTATGTGATATACGAGTATGATATAATTAGTGGGCTATGTCATATTGAGTATACAGGCGAAACAACAAATCAAAAGGTAATTATTATATTAATTGTTTTTTTTTGTAAGAACCTAAATACATGTGTATTAACAATAAGTGAAAAATGCAAGATCGTATTTTTTCTTACACTATATATTAAAGTAATAATTGCTATATCATCTTATTTCTTTTTTTTTAGCATCACGTTGTATCCCGCACAAACCAGGTTAGGCTGAGGAAACCTGAATAGAACTACCGTTCCCACTTTCCGCCGATTTCTGGAGACTGTGCTAGTGGAGTAGCTCTCCTCTTTTTATTATTTAATAAAATTTATACCAACACTTACGCTTAATATTGCTCACATATAAAAAAAATAGTCACAAGAAATAGAACACCCATCCCATAGCTCGCATATATATATGTAACATGGATACCCTAAGTATATCGGGTTACAAAAAAAAGCGAAAATGGATAACGGTCTAAGTAACCAATTCATCATTATCCGCGTATAAACAATGTCACTCCATATTATTTCAGCGAAAATATTTGAAGCCGAGTGTAGGATCAGATAGCGTGTCAATGTTGACTGAGCAACATCAGCCTCCATCAATCATCTGAGACAAAAAGGAGAGCGCTAGTGTCGATAGGGCACGCTCTCAACACTTTATTATTCTGCCAGCGTCGCCTTTAACAAAGTAGGCATAGACAATTGAAAATTCCGTAGAATACATTTTGCTTCATTATGTGACAAGTGCGATTTACACCAAGTTTTTCTTGATGAAGATTATACAGACACACGAGTATTAGTTAGATATAAGATATTACTATTTCTGAACACATCTAAATTCATAGAAAATAAATGAAACACAATATCTAAAGGAAAATATCATCATCCACAGGAATAGCCATCTCGAAGAAATATTATATGGCGAGAACTTTTTTGGCTCATGTACATATATATATATATACATACAATCAACTGATTACTTTCTGCTATTCATATTTTTCGGTACAGAGAACAGACGAAGTAGGAGGATGTGTAAGATAAATATCCGTTGTACGGCGGAGATTGGTACGGCAATCAGGAAAAGAGCTGATATTTTTGAAATTGGCAGAACGATTTTCATCAAACAAAAGCTACATATGTACCTGAGTATAACCTATTGAAACGGATTCCTCTGTGAAAGCTATCATGTCGTATATATATACCTACAGCCATACGTGCAGAATTTAATATGTTATTTTGTCAGGGTGATGATAGTTTAACCTACACATGTATAAAAAATATAATGACATTAGTTCTACTTATATATTTCTTGATCTTTCAGTTGTTTCGTAGATATTCTAGATGGGGGTGGGTTTATTTGATCATATTGAGGTAGGGGATGACCCAGAATTTCATCTCCCTGAAAGGTTCGAACTATGCGCCATTTATTTTAGTTTGGTCGATTTCCCTTGACTGCTGAGAAACTGACTTTCGGTACCAATAGAATTGCTAGGAATTTGACTTGGAATTAATATAGATGCTGTCAAAATAAAATATGGTTTAAACTTGTTTGTTTATTTTATTACCTTTTTACATTTTAAAGTACTAAAATAAAGCTTACGCTATTTTATAGAATACCAGGTACTAATAGAATATGCAGAACCAATTATAATTAGCCTATAGTTTACATAAACGAGAAGAGCATGTTTTATAATTTAATAGAATAAATGATTTTAATGAATACTCAACCTAATACGAAATTTGCTTTCGTGAATAATATCCAAAGTAAAACTTATTAAATTAGAATATACTCATTATTATTTACTCATGAATGAGAAATATGAAACTTATAAAACAGTATCTAAGCAAAAGTTTCCGTCGTCATTTCTATTCTGGATGTGTAAGTAAACGCCAGAACGAAAACAATTTTCCCGATTATCCGGGAAAATTTACACAGGACTGTGATAACACAAAGAGTTACCGCGGATACGAGTGCCTACTTCAAAACGAACCTAACTTTCATTCAAAGCCATGCTTCATAAAGAAAAAAAGGCAAACAAAGCCATATTGAGTTATAAACTTTTATATCGTTGGCAAAATTTTATTTGTTCTGTGTTTTCCTCCGCGATATAGAAACACTGGTTACTAGTACTAAAGGGGAATAATAATCAAACGGGTTCGGTTGCTTAAAGCTTAACAGCGTTGTATTCTGTTAATTGTGCTGTTAGTCCAAAGTTAGGAAAATGAGAATAAGTGCCTTATTCTACATTGCCTTTGTAATCCGCTCGCGTCGTGTTTAACTTTGTTCGAGGAATCCTACGTAAGGATCAGTAGTAAGCTACGTAAAAGCTATTTGTAATTATATTTAAATGAGCCACAAATATTTTAGTTTCGTGCAATTGCTGTTATTAATGTGTAAATATTGGAAAAATAGTCTTATATTGACTGAGGCCGGAGGTGTTGTAACCCAAGGGATGTGGGTTCAATCCCCACTATTAATATTTCCAATACTTCGCTCTGATACCAAGGCAAAACCGTGCCATTGAGTTCCACCATTCAAGACGCAGTACCTCGAAAATTCGTTCATTAAATTCTTTTTGCTTTGTTTGTGCTTACATGTTTTCATTATATTAAAACATTTTGCAGTAAGAGTAAGTCTGTATTCACCTCACTAAAGGCAAAATATAATATAAAAGACGCACTGTTAATTCTTTATGAGACTGCGAAAAATATAACAAGATATTATTTTTACAGATTTATACAGAGAAAAGAAAGAGAGTTCAAAGGTGATCCACGAATATTTAATGGCACCTATAACTAGCACAATAAGTACCTTGTCATTTTAATAATAAAGATGACTTGACGTATAGCAAATGCGCCTTTAAGGATTAATAATATCGAGTTAAGGCAATATGGAATTTCATCTCCTTGAGAGGATCGGGCTTTCATGATTTATTTTCATTCTTATCATCGCGGACGATCTACTGAGAATCCCGTAGATTGTTTAATATAAAGCCATTCATACTTTTATCGTGTACATTTTGTACGTACAAGTATTGGAATTTTTTAGAGGAAATGTTGTAGGTATTTTAATGTTTCGGAGAGTCTGAAAATAGTAATATTTATTTACTTTCTATTGAGGCATCAGTTTTTCTGTTTAAATTTATCTCAGAATTCTAAAATTCATAGTAAAGTATATTTTCATTTAGCTATAGTAATTGTATGGATTTCATTAGTGTATAAGTCAGAATATCTAATAACATATCTGCGAAATAAAAAATTGCAAAAATAAAGAAATACTGAGCACTTGTTGTTTTTTTACGTGTATTAAAATGTAACTCACAATAAATGGAATAATCACAAACTTCACAGCATATAATATCATGTATGTACCTGAAATAAAAAATAGCATGAAATTTATTATAAAAAAATAAACATCAAAATCATATGAAGTTATAGGCATATTAAAATCAGTGAGTAAACTCATCTTCTTCTATTTTCTCAACTTTCTTTTCCAATTACTGTGTATGTACTTTACCAACTTATCCAATAAAAAATAATAAAATGAAATTCAGTAAAAACTTACATGAGTTTAAAAAAAATATAGCTAAGCCCGTCGAACAGAGCATATCTGGTTTTACTATCGGTTAATAAAAGATGTTTAAATTACTTTTAATAATTAAAAGTATTGTGTCAAATGTCGTGGGAACGCTACACCCTATAGAGCAGGTGATCTATAACTAAAAATAAACTCATATTATATATGATCCTGCTATACTAACATAGTTATGATCAATTAAAAGTGAAAGGCTTGAAAATTATATAGCAATTGAAGACATAAAGCAGATGCTAAGTGTACAATTAGCTAAATATTTAATAACCGCGAGTGAGAATCGAATGCAAAACAGTCGCATTTACAGTGGCGCGATGTGCCCCTGCGTGCTCAATTGTATTACAATTATTTATTTCAATATTTTATTAGACAATACAGTTTAAAATAAAGGAATAAAGCAAATAGAAATATAATTTACTTAGTACATTCTCCTTATATTAAGTAAATATGACGTATATAAATATACCTACATATGATTTATTTATTAATTTTGTGATGAAACGTTCACTTAATTGAAGCTATAGAACATTTTTACAAGGTTGAAACAATTACAAGAAAATATTTTATTTTGGAATTCGTGTAAAGGTTGATTGGTATCTGAGTAAATATTAAATAGCACCGTTTCTGGGCATTTGTAAGTAAAATTTTGTAAATAGATTTTATTTTTATAAATGGTCAATTATACTTATGTCATTGTTATCGATTGTGATGACTATTAATGTTTTAAAACCAACCTTTGTTAGTTAATTATTTTTTGAGTGCTTATTATACTTTGAACAATATTAAAACCCTAAATATATATTTTTTAATTCTTTAAATCCACATTCTGAGCGCACAGCATCTTGGCGAGTCGGAATCGAATCAACACGTCACGTCTCCTCTACAATTCGGTGGAAAGTGGGAAGCGGAGTGTCTTACCACTAAACTCCCTCTGCCTACATTTGCTACAAAGTTGAACTTTAAAATCCACAAAGCTTTAATTTAAATATAAAAAGTAATTCCAAATGCTTCAGTAATAGACTGAAGCTAGACATAACGATACGATAGGTCACTGAACATCTCATTAAAATGGAACTGCTCTGTTTACTCAAGATTGCCATTAAATTTTTACATGGCAAAGTAAATTAATGACTTCGTCCTTAAGATGCGGATTTGGAACTTTGGATGTTTTAACTTAGGTTTTATATAATTGAAAATAAGTAACTCTATATTTGCTATTTTTTTCTTAACTTTATAAAAACTAACATTCAAAACTACTTGTTACGGCTTTATGTGTACAGTTCTAAGTTGTTACATATTTGATTGCAGAAGCCAACGTTGGCGACTCACTTTGTTTAATAAGCTGCTAACTTGATGCTTGTGAATAAATAGCAATGTTGATATAAATAACTCTCTGCAAATACACAAATATAATATTGTTTTATATTTACACTGTGAAATTGGCAGTTCAGTTAGTTATGTTGGTAGTGGTCAAAAAGGACACCAACGACGTACGAGTTACATTCCATAATAGATATGAGCAAATAAAGTATAAATAAAAAAAATGTAAATATAAATGTAATAAAAGAGAAAAAGTGTAAGTTTGTTAACTATAAGATTTAGTAACAAAATTAGGTTTTGTAATTTTAATGGTAATATAAATTAAAATTAACTTTATTTGGAGCAAATAATGTCTGTAATGCACCTAAAAAATTATACAGTTCTAATATTTGTGATCTAAAGAGGACATGTTTCGCCATCACCAAGCTCATATAGTTTTTGTGTAGCCGTTGACTGCGAACGCTCTTTGTTCCCTCAGAATAAATTTACATCTTAACAAATGCCCGCCAGTCCGTACAGGCTTTTTGTTCAACGCAAATTCTAATACGATTTTGATGGGATGAGAATATAAAACAATCATTTTATATTCTAATATGATAATCGAATTATATTAATATTATTAGATATTAATAACCTAAGATTGGGGGTTAGGAAAACAGAATATATAATTAGAGTTAAGATAAATTCAATTAATATTTCGACGTAATCGTATAACAAAGATAAACTGTATAACCCCCCATTAAACTGAAATCGATGCGAATTCAATATTCCACCAATTCTTTCATAACACGATTTCTATCGATCTGCTCTGAATGCATCGGCCGCTAGCGATTGGGGGCACGTCCCATTTTATTGAGCAAAATATACATATCAATGTGAAAGTAGAAGCGCGAGAATTCGAACAAACACTGTTAGTTTCATATTAGATTCGTAGCAATATACGGTGGTTTCAAATTACGTTTCATATCATATTTGACGTCAAACAAGGAGACATCAACATTGAAGTGAATTAGCCTCTCCAAACAGTTCCATTCGCTGCTGTGTGCGTAAGGTTCAAGGCAAAGGCAACATTTACATAACAAACAAGGGCGGAGAGTCTATAAGATCACTATTCTCATTTACCAAATAAATTAATAATATCTAGCTTAATGAAGAAGCCGTCGTAGTATAGAGGCAAAGCGCGGGGAGTTCCGCCACTCAACGAGGGAAGGGAGTCTCTTAATACTAAGATAACCTCCGCCTACCCTGCTATACTCGAGGTACAGCGCGAAGCTGATACCTAGCTTAATTAACAAAACTACAAATAACAAGTACTGTAAAACAACTCGTACAGGAACATACGTACACACACTTTTGTCATATTGCAATACAAATTCGAACTCGCGTGATTGTTACGACGCTGAGTGTTCCCGTAGCGACTCGATGCTAATTAGCTATGTACCCACTTCCAACAAAGTTCTTTTGAGTTCTCTATATATATGGTAATTTCGGATTGTATACGTGTTATTTCATGTAATTTCACTGTTTATGTTTTACATTTAAAATGTTGTATCTTTTATTCTGTTTTACTAACTGAATAAAAGATACATCGTTTTTAAACTTGTACATAATTTACCATAAATATATTTACATATACTACATATTTCTTAATTATAATAACATCTTCATCTAGTCTCGTAGAGAATGATGGACTTTTTACAGCTTAAAACATATGTCTTTTATCTACTACGTTAAATTCTTAGAAATAGTCCATTGAAGTTCGACCATCGTAAACGGTCGTTGAAATCCATTCGATTAGTGTCGAGTGCCTATCCACACTCCTTTTCGTTTTTGAGAAAAAAGGCACGGACATTAGAAAATGACTTTTTATTTTCAGTGATATATTAGAAAAGATTTTTCGATAAAACATATGTATTTTAAGTAACATTATACTGAACATTCTTTCTTTAATATACCTATATTTCTTATATTTATTCTTCTAAAGAAATAATATTTTAGGAAAAATAAACCTGAAAATATAATTATTAAGTAAACAATTTATGAGGCCTTCTTACATAAAATTTGTAATAACCGTAACAAAGTTTGAACGGGACGGAACGCGATAGCTAGCAATTGCCCAAAGCGTTTGGGCGTATTATACGAGGGGGCGTGGGTTCAGCTCAATTTTTTTGCTAATTGAATTTATTCGGAAATATTAAATAACGAAGCGCCTTCTGATGACTAAAGTTATCCTATACAGTAAGTACTTGATATATTATTTTAAAGTGCACAAACTACAGTAAAGCTTTAGGATCCTACTAATTACTTCACGCTTCACGTTGTATCCCGCACACAGCAGGGTAGGCAGAGGGAACCTAGTGCTAAGACAGTCCGTTCCACATTTTCTGCTGAATTCTGGAGGCGTTTTGGGTAACGGATCTAGCGCCCAGAGCAAAGAAATGGAAAAATGAAACTAAATAAATATTTCATTTTCCCGAGGAGGGATCGAACACACAACCGGAGGCGTTTACAGTCACACACTTGTACACCTGCGCCAGTGGCCTCACTACTCACCAAGTTACTTTGATTTGAAAATATAATATTAATAAAATGGCAAAAAAACACCAAATTCATTTTAGACAACTCGGAGAAGTGCAAAGGAGAACCTCTCATAAATATTCATGTGAAATTGAAGCCCCAAAAGTCACTGTTAAGTCTATTTCCGATAAAACACTGGAGCACCTTCGCCGATCTTTAACGGTGATTCCATTTTCCAAGCCAGCATCGTCGACGGCAAAAATGTTTTTAAATTAGTAGCTTAAATTGGAAGCCTGATTTGACTGTAGGCTTGACGATAAGCCTGGACGTGCTCAATTTTGTAAATGTAGACAATAAGTATAAAAGTAATATAAATATTAATATTTAACATGATACGCATACATTTAACAAATTTTATAACGTCCTTAGAGATTCTTCTTTAGCAAAGTACCTACGCTTGTTAGTTGAATTTATACTGGAAATTTTCTAAGTTATGTTTATAATAGGGACGTATACGTATTATCGAAGTTTCCTACACCATACGTAATATATTATACATGTAAACTACGTAATTGAACAAAACAAAACTTTCTTTAAATATTAGTACATTTCTAAAATACCGTATTTTACCTTATAAATAAATCTGAAAACATTTCGGTATGTTTTTGTATTTAACCTAGTAAAAATTTAATGTGAATTCTAATAACTTAGTATTTTTAACAGACTATAGGGTGTGTGTAAAGTCAGGAAACCTAATTTTGAATTTGCTCTAAAAAGTCTCAAGAACGTTTCGAACCATTGCGAACAGACTTGTAAACAGCTCCACATTGGCGTTGTAACAAACAATCTTCATAAATAACCTGCTTCATTATTATAAATAGACCACCTGTAGTCTCTTCGCAGCTTTGGAGTGTTATTACACAATAACATTGTCTTACGAGTGCCTTCCGAAGCCGCCGTACGTACGTAGGAAGAGGTCAATTTGCACCTACGATGAAGTTAGACCTATTTCCGTATCACACTAGGGAATTATGAAATTATGCAAAGTTTGGTCCCACACATTCTGTTATTCGATTAGTCATTGGACTTCTCCCTTATGGTATATCTAAGCATGTGGGAATAGAAATAGCAACAGAATAACGTAGAATTAATGAACTTATAAACATACATAAACTTTAAAGAAAGAAAATTCAGTTTTTAAGTTTTCGTACCACAAAAGAAAAAATGGACCCCTGATAGGGTTGATGAAACTTTTATAGGGTTCCACATGTCTGACGGTCTGTTTGTTGGTCAAGTCAACGCAAACAAAAGACTGATTTGCAATTATTAAATTGGTACGAAACCACAAGTGCGCGAGTCGGACTCGCACATAACCGGTCTTTTTGTATACTATCTGTAAAGTGTACATTTAAAACTACTTAACCGGTTTTATAATTAACATTTATAGGTAAAATATTTAATTTAAATCATGTAAAATCGCATTTCAATCTGGGCGAGGCCAGGGCGTAGCGCCAGAAATGTAAGTACCGTAGGTAAAAGTTGAGGCGGGCTACATTCTAGAAAAACATATCCATATCTTAAAATATTCAGAAGGATTCATCAGCCACAAGTAAGAAACGCACGAATATGAAATATTGTGTATTTTCCCTTATTTTAAATAACATAAAAAAATATAATTAATTTTCAAATAACACGTACACGTTCGTTACAAACAGTCGTACTGCTTTTCAGATGTGATTTTATCAACTTTATTATAATAGTTCAGGTTTGAACTAGAACACTAATGAGGCTCCATGATAGTTCCGAATGAGAATCTATAGACATATAGGTCAACAAGTTCTAGGCTATGGTAATTGGAACGTAGGTCAAATGCTAGGCTTTCAATGCGATGCCAGATGCACACATATCTCGAATTATTATTAAAAATAAATACTTAGTACTTTTAGTTTAATATCAATGTTATTTACAAGCAATCTTTATTTATCTTTATTATTTATTAGCTATCGTTGTGAGGGAGGTATTACATTTATTTAACCATTTTTAATTGATTTATTAATTTACACACAGAGAAAAAGGTTTATATAATAAAAGTTTATATAGTAGGGGATTTTATTTTTTACTTCTTCAAAAAATATTCAAATATAATTTGAGAAACCATTACACAATAATATATATTAATCCTTATAATACGAAAATACCATAGCGCAGCCTTAAAGTTTCATGTACAAATTTCATATTCATAACTTCAATTTATTGGTAATACCTTCTTATACTTCACAAAGAGGAAAATGAGGTTAATAAGTATAATAACTCAATTTAATTTAATCATCAAGTATTATAGAATGGAGAAGATGTCATCTTCATTAAGGGAAGTTTTAGAGCGTAACTAATGCCGCCGCGCTGGTAGTAGCCGCGCCGTTGTTCGCCAGACTTAAGACGACACTTCATTAAGAATCGACATAGTTAGATATACGTTTATGTTGTTTTGAAATTGTATTTTATTGCAATTGCTTGTTATATTTAATTGAAGAATAATTAATACATATTCATTATTAATAAATAATAGTTTGTAATTAATCCATATGTTACAGATACAATTTACAGTCTCACCCTTGTGCCACGACTTGAGTAGAAAGGATTTTTTAAACAGCTTTAAATAGATACTTATTCGATTATGTAAAAAAAACCCATTTAATTGCAATTCACTTATTTCATCATATTTGGGAGAGACGAGATTATAAATTTTTTTTTACTAAAATGAAAAATAATCCAACTACAAAAGGTGTCTAATTTGATCTCTACTCCGAGAGTGCTCAATAAGACACGCCCATAAGCGATATTTTCGTCCGACAAGCAACACTCATTACCGTTCCATGAATATCAATTAAAGTTTACGACTTAAATTGGCGCTTCAACGATATTTAATGTTATTTGCATGTTGCGAAGGTATTAACTTGCCAGGCTATTACCAGCCCATAATTGAGTTCAATTTTCAATATTAGGGTTCCGTAACTCAAATGGAAAATGCGAAACCCTTATAGTATCACCTTGATGTCCGTTTAACCAGTTTGTCAAGACCATTTATCTCGAGATCGCGTGGAGGTATCCTGCAAAAATGAATTATCAAATATTCATCCATGCTTACGGTTCCTCGAAGCACAGAAAAAATCAAGCTTCCAAGTCAACAAAATCAAAAGATGTGGAGAACTTGACACTTTTTTTTTATTATATAAGTACATTTAAATCCAAAACAGGGAAATTTAAATTTATATAACAGATAAAAATTACCTATAACAAATTAATAATTGGAGTTCATTTCATCAAAATGAGTGCATATTTGAGTGAGTGGCCACCTGAATTCCGATAAGTCCTCGTTATATAAACTACAGGTAAGGTACCTATTCACCCATAATCCTGGTAATGAGTACTGAACCCTTCGGTGGGCGAATTCTACTCGCACTGGACCAATTTTTTAACAATATTCTTTTAAGTAAATTGACACTAGTATTATTTCTATCAAAAGGATTATTCTAAAAATAAAGTTAAGGTATGTTTAAATTAACAAGACTTCTTTATCCTTTGCTCGTAATTGAGTCTGGTTTCTCGTAAAAGGTCAATACAGATAAAAACTAATATTCAGAATAGACTTTTTTCTAGTTTTTAGTCTTTTTAAATGACATAAGAAATAAAATATTGTCACATACTTATAATATAATTAATACGGGTATATACTTAGTCAAAATAATCCAAATATGAACCAATAATATTTTAGACAGATTAACACAGCCTGCTCTCGGTGATCGATATCATGCTATTAGGTACTGAGTCGCGGCAAAATCCTGTACATGCAGTTAATAAACAGCCGACCTCATCGAAGTTTGATCACATTCTCGATATATAGTGCTATACTGTAGCCTTTTGATGCTACATCAACGTGGTTTTATTTAATATCAACAAATATTTACTAGTACATGTTAGAATTTTTATTGTGAATATTATTTAGATATATTTATTATTTTTCTGTAGACAGTATATGGAAAATATAATATTATAATTTAAAACGATAACCATAGAAAAGAAATATATTTAGTATACCTATTCTAATTCACAAAACGCACCTACCCACATTTGATGAAGGCATTTTCAATGATTTTCGTATCTACTAACGGCAAGTTAGTAAGTAACCTAATTTACTTCTCCTATCGAAAATGTTTATATACCTATATACATATATGTAAGTTTAGATTGAATTCCACCAACCCTTGGCCAAACTCTATCTCCAAATTAAAGGAGCGCCGCTTTGTAAAACTCCTTATCCACCCCTAACCCAATGATAAGCTTCATTTGGTTCCTGCGGCCGAGCATATATCAGCACAAGAATTATTGAACGTTAATCTAATCGAACCGCACGCAACGTTCCATTCGCATTTGACGTAAATTACAATTTGCCCGCCCTCGTGCTAATTGATGTTTCCAACAAAATTAACTTCATTACAACGTCATTGTATTTCTCTATTCGTTAATACGATATTATATAATTATAGTAGAAAATGTACGTAAACTACAGCGGGGAAACACGTATGTGGGTGTGTAATTTGATGCAGTAATGGTACCTACGTACGCTACTGGCGGTAATTTCTCCCGCCGGATAAATTAATTTGGATTTAGGATTAGATATAAGATTTATTTGTGTTATATGAAATACTAAAACATATTATTAAATTAGGCGGTGTATATCTAATTTAAATCATTATCGTAAGCAAAATTTAATCAGATTAGGATTATATCCATTGAGGCGATTCATTGGTGATTTTTTGTTAATTTCGCCTAACTCTAATATTTTGCTTTACTGAATTAGGTAGGTATAGAAAATTGTTGTAAGCATAAAAAAACCCCTTAGTATTTTTTTTATTCACAATATGTGCAATCCTTAATATTATAACACACTAACATATTAAAAAAAAACTTCCATATATGTATGATGCAAATTAAATTTGCAGATTACAAACGACAAAGAAACAACATTGCAAAAATAAATTTCCATTCCATTCACATAGCAATAATCCATACAAAAATAAACTACCTTTAAATGTACACTTCGTAATTGGAAAATAAGTTCGAAGTGGAACGGCCATTTCCGTTTCATTATTTCCCTTTTACATTGATAGGTTTCAATCGTACGTAAGTATAAAAAGGGACAAAGTAACGCTCTATCAGATTACAGTCGAGTTTGATTAATGTGTGCAGCGCGTAGGATTTTACGGCACAGTCTAACCATGGGGTGCCGAAAATAACCCGGCAAAGGGATGGGAAACAGAAGAGAGATGAGTGTGTTTTCGAATATGGTGTAAAATTTCTTTTCATGGAATATACGCTTGCAATTTTCACGAAAAAGGTAAAAACTTTGACGTGAAAATAGATGACAATGATAAATCTTGAAGAGAAATCGATGAATAGAATAAAAAATCATTATTGCTTTAATATTTTATAAAATATGTAACAAAAAAAAACAATGAGTTCCATGACTAATTCAATGTTAATACAAGTAAACCGACTAATTTATTTAGTAAATGAGTAGATTATTCGAAACGTGCGATCGCGTTCTTGAACCGCTGAAATCTCTGCGCTATCAATAAGGCTTTCTGAGCAGTCGCAGTAATAGAGTTTACCGCCAAACACTCTATCTTTGGGATTACGCCGCCGGAGTCTCTTGCAGGCTTAAGATTTACAATCCGATCTTTAGTGTAATCGCTTAGCGATACCGATCTTAAACTATTCAGGATTAGTTGCGCTTAGCGTTTTGATGAAAGTTATATAATACAAAATGTCGGTCAATGACGAAAAATAGTTTTTAATAAAGCTATTTATTAGATGTCAATGTGGGAAAAATGTAGATACGCTGTTTAGACTTACTTCTTACTTACGGTGGTAATGTAATATTTTCATTATATCTTTCTAATGCTCTTACCGAGAAAACTAGGATATCGAGAAAACATATTTAAGCATATATTAACATTCTTTATATAACGTTCTTTGTGATGATTTATATTAATTAATGTAGGTATATTTTATATTTAAAAATAATCTAAAAGAAGAAATATATACATAGCCATTCCTAGTGTTACTAGTTGCTAAACTGCTTCATTTACTTACACGGGCTGCGTAAAAGTAGATATAAAAAAGTAGATATAAAAAAATTAAATTCAAAGTGAGGATACGCGAGCGAAGGACCTTATGGGTAACTGTGTAAAATGTCATTTAGCGAGTCTCTAATTTATGATTAACGGTATAATAAACAGTCGGGTGCTTTTTCTAAGTAAAATAAATTATTATTAGATTTTCTGTATTAGTTGTTTAGAAAAAAATGTTACGGATAACGATTTTTAAATTTTTAAGACAAAAGAACGAATGGTATTTTGCAATTTCAGCTATTGTACCAATTATTAGCAAAAAAATTACAAGTAGTTCTATTTATTCTTAATAATGTGACCTCGAATAAATATGTAATCGAGAAAAGCTATTTAACGTAGACGAGTAGGTATTTCTGTAGTGGACATAGCAAGCGGCACTGCAACGCTGATATTTTACAAGCTAGCTTATCTAAGGATTAAAGTAAAGTCAGAAACGCGGCCGCTATCAATAAGACAGATGCTACCTATGAACGCTGTTTTAAGTGATATACGTCTTTCAATAGTGCATATGCCCAACCTAACTGATATTTTACTATTTCATGTAGGTTTTAGTTTCCAAATTTTAGCTTTTCTGCGTTTAAAAATATTATTTATTATATTCATCGCTTAAATCTTATGATAAAACATAGTACATATCGATCGGTCTTTTCATTGTTTTTAACCGACTTCTGTAAGAAAAGGAGGTTATCAATTCGACTGTTTTTTTTTAATGTTTGTTACCTCATAAGTTTTGACTGGGTGAACCGATTTTGATATTTTTTTTTATTTGAAAGGTGAAGCTTCCCATTTGGTCCCATTTTTTTTAGTCCACGTCTGACAATGGTATCTATGAGAAAATCACATAAGTCTTTAATTTTCATTAGGTATGTGCGTGACGATTAATAGACGCATAATTTAATTTCGCACTAACCGATTTTGATTATTCTTTTTTTATTTGAAAGGATACACTTCAAGGATAATTTATTGAAAGTTTGGTTAGGTTCCGATTATGGGATCCGGTAAAAATTGAGAAAGTTTGTTTTTTTTGGTAAAAAATTGATTATACTGTAATAGTTACAAGCAAAAACTTTTTAAATGGATGTTAGAAGTGAGATTCCTTGCATTTATTTTCAACCAACCTCAAAAAAGAGGATGTTCTCATTTTCAACCAACTTCAAAAAAGGGGGATTCCCAATTCGCCCGAATACTGTTTATGTGAGTTCTTGACAATATACCAAAATATTATTTTGCACAAAAATAATACCTAATTAAATGAAGTTTCACATAGGACAACCACAACCACTCGTTGACAACCACTACCACCACCATCACCACTCGTTTAAGAAGCATCATTTTAAGATCTATCTACCCATCACTTAAAATCGTAAAATAAATTAATTTTTAACAAAAAGAAAAACCGACTTCTAACAACAAACTAAAAAGTGAAAATTAATTTTACAAAGATTTTATAATTTTGAAGTCGGTGTCAAGCTAATGCTACAACAACCTTACTACAATATCTAATCACTAAGCCTGTTTGTTTTACTTTTTAGTTCGTTGTTAGAAGTCGGTTTTTTTTTCTGTTACAAAATAAATTTATTCAATTCTACACCAACATTAACAGAATAAAATAAGAAGACATTTTAATAATTTTGCTATAAACTGTTATTATAAATCAATTAACCAGTTATAATGTATTTTAATAAAATGAACTATAAACTGTTACGCCACACAATTTCATTGCTGCAATCCAAAATATGCTGATATTTTTGTGTCAGCTTTTATTTCTGCTTTCACGAAATGGTTTGCGAGCGAGTACCGCTAAAGTGGAATATGATCACACCTCTAAAAATTGACGGGTTTATTTTGGTTTTTTGGTTTCAAAACAAAATGTTTTGTCCAAAATTTCACTCTGCCTTGTTTGTTCAGTGTACGCGTGGTCTTTATAGCGTCAACAAAATGTGTATCATATTTTATTTTCAGAGGATTTCATTTAAAAATATAATAATATTATGCTGACACAATATTATAAAGAGCTGCGCACAAATTTATAATATAAATATAATGTATATATGTTTTTTCGTCTCTCATGTTTATCCCTTGGGACGAATAGGTAAGTACAAAAAACATTAGAGTAAAGTAATATTTAGAAACATATCTATTAATAATATCCTTTATTTTCGCATTTATTTCACATTTTAAATGAAACTATTCATTTTATTTTTAGGTTATGCTGACATTATTTGCATTTTATGATACTAATTAATACTGCAAATATTTTCAATTTCACCTATACAAAAGACATATTTATCAAAAAAAAAAAAACATTTACCTGATACAATAGAAGTAGCTTTCAATTTGGAGATGGAAACTCTTTGCCAGATTGGGAGTCCCACTTTGAATTTCACAATAGTTCATCGAAGAATTCTTAAAGTGCATTTGCAAATGCGATTTTCTGTTAGAGGCGAGACCGCACCGCCGGTCTGANAAACTATTTATTTTATTTTTAGGTTATGCTGACATTATTTGCATTTTATAATACTAATTATGTAAATATTTTCAATTTCACATATACAAAAGACATACTTATCAAAAAAAAAAACATTTACCTGATACAATAGAAGTAGCTTTCAATTTGGAGATGGAAACTCTTTGCCAGATTGGGAGTCCCACTTTGAATTTCACAATAGTTCATCGAAGAATTCTTAAAGTGCATTTGCAAATGCGATTTTCTGTTAGAGGCGAGACCGCACCGCCGGTCTGAGACCACAACAAACACATTTGGTCCATTCCATTCGAGGACGACTCCTTATAAAGTTTGTTGACAATGACTGATGCGACGAACGTTTCTTGGCCTAGTAAATGTGAATGTGCAAATTCTTGCAAACCACTCAAGAGGATGAAACTCTCTTCACTCATTGAAAGCTAAGTTTTAAAAATATTGTACTCTAGGTACAGTAGGTACTGTATTCATGTTAATATTACTTTTACACCAGTAGTGGCGCAGGGTCACAAGCGGGCGACTGGTTTCGATTCCCACTCGAGGAAATGAAATATTTAATATTTTTATCTCCTCGCTCTCGTAACAAGGCAAAGCGCGGCGTTCAGTTCTGCCACACAACACACAATGCCTCCAGAATTCGGCGGAAAGTGGGGAACGGAAGTCTCTTTATGGGAACGGAGTGTCGTAACACTAGGCTCCGAGGTCCACTTTAAAAAATCATTACTTTCCAAGAAAATTATCTGTAATTAAATATATACAATAAGTGATCCGATATTATTTTCTTTTTTAATTACAGCTAAAGTATAAAATTAGTTTGTCTAATAATATAACTTATAAGTAGTAATCAGCTTACGCTATTAATTATAACATAGCTTACAAGCCAAAATATGGCCCATTTCTTATCTTATAAATAGAACCATTAACTACTAAAACTCTATTATTTGCTTGTACTATTTTGTATATGTATATTAATTATCCATTTACTAAGTCCTTATTCAAAATTAATGATTATTAACAATCTGAAAATTCCTGCTTTCGAGTGAACTAAGTTACATAATTTGCTTTAATTGAGTATTTGATGTTACAGAATACGAGAACTTAATATATCAGTAATATAATTTGAACGTATTAATTTCAATCAAAGTGCATTGCCTCGTATCTTAATGAAGCTAACTATTACAGTTAATGATGATACCGGCTTAGAATGATCATTTCTAGTAATATCCGATAATAGGATTAAGATGGGAGGTCAAGAGGGCTTGAGGAGGGGTATCTATAAAAATATTATTTTATTAAATACTTTTTAGTAGCTTTGCTTTTAGGATATACCTAGTTCATTTTGAAAAAATGTCTTCCAAGTTTTGTTTATCCTGTCGTGGCGACGGTTAGAATTGAATTTCAAACCGTGAACAATGAAATATTTTGCATTTTCATTTCCGTTGAGATCCGTTTTTCAAAACCCAATGCTTCAAGTAGCAAATCTTGAACTCTTGAAGTATTTACTATGTACTGAGATTTCGTCATCCTACCCTGTTACGTCTAGTGATTACCCTTCACGCCGTGAAGCTTAATAAATATCGATATATGTACAATTTATTTATTCATCATAATACATATATTTATTATGTTTGAAATATTTTAATACAATAAAATATTTTCATTACAAATAGAAATAACAATACTACACCTAAATGAAACGCAAGAATGTTTTTTTTATTTCACATCGTTTCAAGCACAAATGCTGAACATAAGAAAACAAAGGATAATGCTATTAATTAGCAAACAACTTAGTCCAGACTCCTGACTTAAGTGTTAATCTGTACACAATTTTATTACAAACTACAAACTTGATTTGACGGCTTAAATAAGTTAAATAAGATTTAGTGCAAAGTATATTTCATTTTGCTGAAATTAAAATGTATTTTCCTAAAATATTTTAGTTATTGTTTATTTAAAATTCATGTATTAATTAGTTATTCATTTAAATGAAATAAACATATTAGATTCCATTTTATTAATATAAAATTGTTTTTTTAATTTTTTCTAAGTACATTTATAACAACGGACGCACGTATAGGAACGAAAAATAATAAAAAAATTAACGTATGGCTTAGTGGTCAGTTCGCTTTGACTATGAGACGCGGGTACAAATCCCGCAACGTTACAATTTTTATACGTTTCTATAAACGTAGCTAACGTACGATTTAAAGGTACATTTAATAACATATGAACTAGATTTTTTTTATATTTTTCCTATATGTTATTCAACTTTTTATTCGTTGGAAATGTAAAAACATTTCACGTTCAATCAGAGCGGTTCAATGTTAGCTTTCCTACCCACCTTGTTATTGTTTTAACCACAGCCCAGCTTTTATTGTTACCGTAGACTTTATTTACCTCGGGACGATTTATAGCGAACTGAGTAAATAGGATTCTACCATTGGTTACCAACGCTGGACTACGTGCAATACAAGGATGGGGGAAAACAAGAGGTTGTTTCAGTAAATTAAGCTATTAAATGGAAACGGATGGTATTTATTATACGTATATTAGTTGAATGAAAGAATTTTGTCGATATTGTCTAATTTCATTCAACTTTATAAGTCAGCGGTGATGCCCTCTACACGAGTGGCTCAAATTCACGGAAAACTGAGTGTTTTAACACTAAGTTCTTCCTGCTATATGCGGATTCAATTTCAAATGTATCTCATATTCACTCGTCACAATTCTGAACGTTGAGTTGTCTATATGTCATTCGTCTTGACATATAGACAACTCAACGTTCAGAATTGTTTTCTAACAAAAAAACAAACTGAAAGTCTAAAGCAGTGACAAGTGCTGAAAAGTAATTTTTTAATTGTTAATTGGATTGTGATTTATTTATAAACAAAACTTCGAGAGCCTAAAAGAGGATTACACAAAGAGCTCGGGACTCTCGGTAATTAATAATTATGCTATCTTGGGTTTGGGTCATTCTGTACAGTTGAAAAATAAAATAGTTCTCTATTTTGTTTTTTGTGTACTTTTTGTGTTGCTTTTTTATTCTTTTGTCAAGAAAATAATTACATTTTTTCAGTTAATAATAATATAATTCTAGCAGGTTCCGAAAAACAGTAAACTATATTATTGGACATATTAATTATGGTTAGAAGATATGACGTAACGAAAAACGACATATAGGCTACTCTATATATGGTCTTTAAATGTGTACATGTATGTACACTCTAATAACAAAAGAAACCGCAGCGTTGTGATGCGCCAAATAAACGCAAATGACAGAAAGTAAGGAACTGAGCGTCTTCATACTAGGTTCCCTCAGCCTACCCTGTTATGCGGAAAAAACCGTAATGTTACAAAGATAATTTCACAGAAAAGTAAAGAGAATTTACATACTTTAATTGATACTTGTTTGTAAGCTTACTTTTGTGTCATTCGCGTCGCGTGTCAATCGCAACGACAAATTACAATTTTAAATTGTGTGTAGATACTGCTATATTATATTTATCAATACAATGTATTTCTACGATAAAATTATTCGATACAACATTTTAGTGCGAGAAGTACCTAAAAAAACTAAGCATCTCTTCTACGAAATATAATAAATTAAGTTCACGAAATAGTTGAAATACCTAACACATATCAATCTCCATTTTAAAGTTCACATATGGTCAAAATTCAAATAATCTAAATAAATGTGGGCGCTATACCAGTTTAATGTAAATACAAGTTTTGTTCCAGCCTACCCTCGACCCACGTCATGGTCAATATTTAGTTGTCTAGACGAGTTTTAGTCTATACCTATTTTACTGAACGCAGCAGCTTATCTCAAATAAACAAGGCCTATTTAATTAGAGCTTTAGAATAAGTTCTGTGAATAACTTAATTGTATATAATATATTTTTGATTTTATCTAACAAAAATTCGTCGTAATTCATGGCTGTTTGTTAGGTAAAATGGGTCTATTTTACGTGAAAAACAACACAAAAGTCAAACTTTAGATTTTTTATTGCTTCATTAAATATTTAAATTTTAGATAGGTATTTAGAGAAAAAAATATTTAAAAAATGTTAGTTTGCTTATACACGGGTCCTAATTAGGATATATTTATTAACGTATTTCTAAATATATATGATACTATTTGTAAGAGAGCTGGAGTTTTTTGGATATTCGATATTCAGCTTCACGTTGTACCCACATACGACCGGGTGGGCAGATGGAACCTAGTTTTACGACACTCCGTTCTCCACTTAATGTGTAAATAGAATGAAAATAATGTTTAAGTGTCATTTAAATTGCTCTACAAACTGCAAGTTTTACAACTCAACTTACACACATACCCTTTGGAGATACTCGTATATCGTAAAATCGTTCGCCATAAACTAGATAGAAACAAGGCGAATTTTGCAGTTGTTGGCACTCAATGGAAGGCAGCATGGTAGCGGCGCCGTGCCAAGCAGCTCGCCGTCTGCCCGCTTTCTTGTAAGAGTGACAAATGCTATGCACATAAATTCAAGAGTGTTGCCATAAAAGAGCAATATCCAGAACCTTTATGGGGGAACAAAAAGTTACATATCGCTGACGGTGATATGTGGAGGGTATGAGGTTTTTGATATATCATTTTTTTTAGAATCATTCTAAATGTCATGTAAATTTTATGGGACATTAAATGTAGGGAAAAGTAAAAATGATGTTACTTTTTTGTTTCACTCACGTTCCAGCTATATTGGGAAGGACGGTGAGAATTTCGTTGATTTTTTTAAGACATTTGAACTTTCGAAATTAAGCTTTTCAGAGTGGAGAAATAGCAATATATGTATATCAATCAATCAATCAAATCAGCCTTTTCTGGTCCACTGCTGGACATAGGCTTCTCCCAGAGTGCGCCAAAGCTCCCGATCCTCCGCCTTCCGCATCCAGTCGAAGCCAGCAACCTTCTTCAGGTCGTCGGATAATGTATGTATATGTAAATGTTCAATTCGAGTGAGATACAAAGCTCTTCGAGGTTTATAAAAAATATTTAAATTATTTTTTAAAATCTCCCATATGAATAAATCTAATGTAGGTATTATACTTAAAAGAAAATATGATATACAATATTTTATGTTTGCTATTATTTGTTATCTTTCTTATTCCTTCAGAAGGATTTGGTTATTTCTTTGGTTGATTTAAAGGGATCTGCAGACCGAGAAACACCCATCGCGGGTGTGTAGGATTCACGGAGCCTTGTCCGCTGCTTTCGAAGGAGATTTATGTTTTGTTTATTATGTTGACAAAAATAAAGAATGTTTATCGACGCAAAGACAAGACTTATATAGAATATACAAGTTAATAGGTAATGTTAAAATATTAAAAATCAAAATGTTTTCTGAAAAAATTATATTGGCGTAGATACTAAAATTTATATATGTACCTACCTACTATTTTTAATTTGTTTGTAAATGTAAAATATACAAAACTTTAGTTAAAAAAATATAAAAATTTCTATTTTACATAAACAACATGACATACAATAATAGCAACATATTAACCTAGCCATTAAATATAAAAATAGACTTTTATATGGCGCTGGGCGTTTAAATAATGTAAGGTTTGATTACAAGCTATGTTTAATCATTAAGTTTAGTTCTTTCGTGTCTATAATTACGACAATTAAGTGCTTCCAGCTCGCGTGGTCAGCGAAAGGCTGAAAGTATTATAAGTAACAGGAATTATGTGGTTTATTCGTAGCTAAATAATATACTTAGAGCACGACACAAGTGCAATGTCTGAATAAAAAATATATGAAACTTAAAGTTGAAGCGGATAAAGTACTGTGATAAGTATATTAATACTGCCATACACTATTATTTTTAAATATTAAAAGTAGTAGAATATTTGAAAACACTAGCTTTTTTTTATTGTACATAGAAATTTGTATATTTAAATCACAAAGAAAAACAGCAGCTCCTGGTAAATTAAAATATTTGCTTGCTTTTTTAATTAGGGTATTTTTAATTAAAACACAGAGAAATTAAATATAACAAAACCGAAATTAAAAATTCTAACAGTTAATGCATCTATAGCTAAAAATAATTAATACTAATAACTAAAAAAGAAATTGTACATCATAATAATTAGAGAATGTCCATAGAAGGCTAGGCCAAATTACGTTCTATTCAAACAAAGGCAGTATTCATATCAAACAGGTAATTAACTAGCTAAAACTGTTTATGCTTCATGATAATTTTACTAAAATAACAGGATATCAACATCAATGGGAATATGAAACCTTAATGACGTACGAACGAGGTAAAAGCTTTATTATACCTATATATATAAAATTGTATACTGTAATAGTAGTAATATTGTCAGCTCTACGCTATAGCAGGATAGGCATAGGGAGCCTAGGGTTAAAACACTCCGCTGCCCACTTTCCGCCGATTTCTGGAGGCATTGCATGTTGAGTAGCGTAATTTATCGTCACATTTTTGCCTCGACACCAAGACTTGAAGACACAACACACAAGGGAAGCATTGAAAATATTAAATATTTACCCGAGTGAGAATCGAGCCTACAACCTATCGTCTTTACAATTACTTGAGCTTGCTTGAGCGTGGCGCTACGACTGGCGTCAATTGGTCTTGGCAGTACATTTACTTAGGACAATGATTTACATTATCCCATCCTCAAAGCAAACATGCACATTGAAAAATAAATTTAATTTTCAGTCTTTTGGTATTGCGACTGCTATTTCTTGTCATACCTACATATGAAAAATATTAATATGAAATACTTTATATAAAGTAGGAAGATATGGGATGCGGTGATAAATGTTTACTCAGTTTAAACGTGTATAGAAAATGTGTTCAGATTTATAGACACCGTATGATGTATGAATTCAGATTACGTTTACTGAAGCTTCTCCGATTTTGGTGAAAACAATACTCTATATAGGTATATATGTAGATACGTACATATAACGTTGCCTATTACGTTTACGTTACGTTTTAATTCATTATCTGGAAGTAACGCTATATACTATTGTGTATTCGATTCCCAGTTGCGTCAATACGAAATGTTTCGAAAATTGGAGGTAAATAAAGAAAAACAAATTTCAATAAATAAATATAACAGAAGAAATACTAATATCATATTCATTGTTTTCTTATGGCAAGAAATTACAATTTTTATTATAGTTATTTACATAAACTTATATCAATCAGCTAAAAAGGAAAATCAATATTTCTAGCAGCACATTAAAAGCAATATTAAATAGTAAAATACACAAACTCGAGGTGCACTCTCTTACGCACCACTGAACGTGTAGCGGAACGGGCATGTCAGCGCTATTTATTTGACAGTCCCGCCATATTGCGATGGGACTCCTAACATGTTTGACAAATTATGTATCTGCATCGACAACTTATAGAATTTCAGAAAATAAGAAATATACATACATATGTGTGGAGATATTTATATTACTACAATAGAAATTGTTTCTTACATAACATTAACAAAGAAACTCTTGTGTTAAAACTCTATACTTAGAGACATTTGAGTTAGAGACATTATGTGGCGACGTTAACTCGCCGCGATTTACCTCGCTACAGATGGAAAATGAAAATCAATTCCCCGAGTGAAAATCAAACTTACAACCCGGTAGCGGTGTTTTACACTTCTACGTTTTCCCACTGCGCTACGGTCGCCTGGTGTAGTCACTTTATATTACACATATTTATTGTATTTTCCTTATCTTAGGCATACATTTGTTGAGAAATCCATTGATTTATTTTTATCCTCCCAAGCCTTGTATAGACACATATATAAACCTAGCACTGTACTTTGTTTACACGAATTTGGCAAAACATACGTACTATATAGAAAGGTACTTCAAATACTAGGTCAGTATATTTTACAATCTGACTAATAGAGCAATGGTAGTGGACTCGTGCCCCGTTCGGGGCACGAACGGGCATATTTTCATTTCGCCGCCACTATGATAAAACAAACCACTTGTCAAAACCACACGAGAACGGGGTGTCTAGGCACTACTTCTCTTTGCCCATTCTGTATATTTTATATTTGTAGAGCCTTTAATAAAATTATTTAACAGTATTTATTATTAAGATGCCGTGGCGCAGAAACACAAGCGTGTAACTGTAAGACGCAACATTGTCGTAGGGTCGAAGCGCGGCGTTGAGTTCCGCCATTCAACAAGCAATGCCTTCAGAATTCGGCGAAACGTGGGGAGCAGAGTGTCCAAACACTATTCTCCCTTTGTTTTCCCTACTATGTGCGGGAAGAACATTTGTACAGCATCTAATTTATTTCTAAAATCCCCAATTAGGTATACATATTAGTTTAAAAAAATATAATTATTGATATTGTCCATATGTAATACGAGTGTCGATGGTTGACATTTTAATGGTTAAATTCAGGATTAAGGTTTTTGGGTCAAAATTAGAGGTGATTCAGAATGTTCAAGTTGCCTATAGACGGATGCCGCTTCCAGTTCAAGTAGAGCATCGAGAGTACGTACGAACCTACTCGTTTAAATAAGTTTTTGATGAAAATGTAAATTCGAATAATATGAAAAAATATATATTACCGACTTTTATATTAATAGTAGGTATTATAAATATTGAATATATGGTTTTATTCATATTTTTATTTAATAAGGCTCAATTAAATTAATAGATTTTTATCGCTATAGCAGCATAGCAGAAGAGACGTATTTGTATTTGATTATTGAGGGTTCATATTCTAGTGGATAAAATGGAGAAAGAGAGAAAGAATGTGGAAAGAACGAATATTATATTTAACTAAACAATAGAGATCAAAAAAAGCTAAAATTCGCGGAAACTAACTTTAGATCTATAGAAACAAACATTTAGGTATTCCAACTCTATTCATAATTTCATACTGAAACATACTTAAATTGCAGACTAAATAAAGTATCACAGCTCGAACATTAGGTGAACGAACGAAGTTAGACGGCGCGAGTAACAGCACAGTTTAAAATAATGAATGAACTTTCGTCATCGCAGATACGCGCTATCTGCATATAAAACAAACTTTTTCCACAGCCAGAACAAACACATTAAGGGATCCAGCGTTCATGTCCGCGGGCGGGGCTCGGAGGCGCGATAAACCTGTAGTGACGTTGATTTATGTCTACTTTTGTTTGTCCCGGGGATTCCTACGGTCCCCGTGATAAGGCCGTAAATGCACGTTGCAAATTACCGGACGCTGTTCACGGTGGGACTTTTAACTAGTTGTTTGTCTTGATTTTTTTTGTTAATTATAATGTTTGATAAATATTTTATTGTATAACTTGCGTTTGAATTCTTTGACGTAATAAAGGCCCGGTTGGTATGTGTCTGACTCTAATATAGTTACAGGTTTCTCCGGTGGTTTCAAATTTGTTTATGTTCAATATATTTTTTTTATTTTCGATACTGGGTAGAAAATCAAGTAGTCAAAGTTCTGCTACTGAATACGAAATTTGTTAAAAACAATTCCTATCCAATTCCTAAGTTTATCATTCGGTTTTTTATGGAAAAAGACAAGGCCAACGAACGTACGGGTCACATGATGGTAAGTGATCACCGCCGCCCACGACCAGAGCAGCTACAGGTATGTTGCTGTCTTTTAAGGTGAAGATAGACGCGCTTTTTGAAAGTACTCAGGTCATATCGACCTGAAAATTACAGGTACTGGTCATTCCACAGTTGCCTGGCGCGTGGAAGGAAGTTCGTACGAAACCGCACAGTAGTGGTGCCACATGGTTAATTTTTAGTTAGTTTAAAATATCTGAGGTCACAAGACTTGTGACTACCGGGTGGTCCGTGCCCATCCCGCACGGACCACCCGGCCCTATATTCCTACGCTCATGAAGAATTAGTCAAAAACATTCTGCTTACCAACTATTCAAGAAACATTGTAATTTAAAGTAATAATTCGATACGACATGCTTATAAAAACCCGAGTTATATTCGAAAACGGTTTTAATTACCGATTTGGGTCAAATACGTTTTAATTAATAAAGTGCTTTGTGTTCAAAGTTGCAGTAGGTAGTGCAACGCTGTGCAGTTCTCAATTATTCTGGAAATATGGAATTATTAGGTTGTTAACTGTAACACAGCTGCCATAATTTCGTGAATCAGGTTTACTAAATTATGAGGGAAATTAAAATTTCAGGGCAATGTCGCGATTATAATGAATGTGTGACGCTGTTGGTTGTTTGGTTGGTTGTATATGATAAGCACGTATGTATGTATGTATAACAATGGTAAATCTTAAATGAAGAAAATATTGTTTAGAGAACAACTGTTCCCGATTTTTCTTAATAGTAAATATTAGCTTCACGCTGTATTCTGCACACAACAAGGTAGGCAGAGGCAACCTGCGAACCTAGTGTTAAAACACTCCGTTTCCATTAAGATACTTCCAGAAACTACTAAATATTTCTTTTTCTCGAGTGGGAATTGAACCTACAATCTGTCGCGTTTACAGTCCAAACATGTACCTCTGCGCTACAGCTAGCCTCATTTGAGGCAGCCACATTACTTCCATTTGAGGTTATAAATATCTTTTTAGAGTGAAAATAATATCCTATTATTATAATATTAAATAGAATTTTCAAGGCTTTTATAAGGTTAAGTGCTGACGTCAATTAGTTGTGTTGAACTTTTAAATACCTATTTTTGTCTAGGTATTCCTATTTCAAGTAAATAATTGTACAACGGTGTATTTTTAATTATAAACACTTTTTTTTTTTTGGACTTGAAGTTAATGCTGTTAGCCCTATTGGCCTTTACAGCGACACCGGGTGGGTAGGGAAGAGAGTACTCATTCCCTGAAAAATTGCAGGCACTATGTGGCTGCATGTGGGGAGTGCCGACGACGCAAGGGCGCCCCCTGCGCGGCTCGAACCTCGGCTTGCGGTCGTCGAGCGGACTGGGAGTTTCCCTATTCTAAGCAAAGCCGGCCGCGACACAGAAGTACGTACGTACGTACGTACGTATTTTTAAAATTCTTCACAAAAAGTGTAGAAGTCAAATAGAGTTTTTTATTGATAAACAGGGTATTGGCGATATTTTACTAAAAAGCCGACAAATCCTTCTTAGAAGGACTATAAAGGGTCTGTAAAGTTCTCGGCACTCGATATTTATCTGTTATTTGTATTACGCTTTGTAATGCCTATTTTTATATCGACCAAAAGACTTATAAACTTTATCTTTCGATGATAAAAATATCGAATAAAATGGTTATTGCATTGAAGGTGTGTAGGTAAGGAATGTACTGAGCCGACTGTAGGGCAGTATAGTATACACGACGGCTGCGGTGTAAGCGTAATGGAGACGAATAATACTCCAGAAGACATTTAATACGATTTACCTTAAACATTGTAGTGTTTCAACAAGTAAAATCTAATAATTTGTAATATTATAAATGTTTTAAAAAAAGGTGAACTCCAGTTTCCGATGAATTCTCGAGGCATTGCATGTTAAGTGGTGGAACTCAACGCCGCGCTTTCAATTCTTACCACAGTTAGGAAATGAAAATATTGAATATTTATTTTTTTCGAGTGGGAATCGAACCCATAACCTGTTGCGTTTACAGTCACACGCTTGTGCCTCTCATATTATAATTGAATTACACAAATATTACACACATAAAAACAATTACCATATTACTGTAAGTATAGTTTTCATTTATGACATGAAAAACGGTGTCACGTAATTGGACGTTTCATGTGTCACGGTAAGTGTCACGTCACTTGCCGGGCGACACGCGAAATTAGTGACGCCATATCTCTTCACGTTCGCGGACTAAGGGTTTTATTTGCATTTAGCAAGATGTCACAGATTAATTATGCTGATATATCTCCTAAAGAGTCTGTTTAGCATTTTGAAATATGCATATTTATAGATATACGTATATGGTGTATTTAATTCGGGTTTTCAGCATAGTAGGGCAGACACAGATAACTTAAAGAATAATTCATGCTCTATACCTACTGTTATTTCGTGGCGTAACTCAACCCCGCACTTTGGATTACCAGATCGATCAATATTTAAATATTTTGTTCAAAATATTTAAAGTAGATTTGTAATAACATTACCAATTGCCACGTCGCCCACACAAATCACATTTTAATACAGAAAAATGGTCTCATATTGTAAACATTAAAAACCGCAAAATATTTTAAATGTTTCAGGCCAAATATTTACAGGGTTGATATTTTGTCGTGTCGCGTGGAGCGGGCAATTTGTTTTTGACAATTACATCAATGGCGCGTCACTTCAAGAGAGGTAACATGGTTGTAATAACGTTTTTTTTTTTTCACTTGCAAAGTAAGCTTCAATTAAGCTTTTGTAAGGTTACATGGAATTTATTAAGATTAAGACACTCCGTTTCCCATTTTCGAGGCAATGCATAACGGAAATTAACGCCGCGTTTCGCATTTTGAAATTAAATATTTAATATTTTCATTTAAGTTCTTCCAGTTCCTAGTCTAGAGGCTAGTCGTGGTGCAGGGGCACAAGCGTGACTATAAACGCGACTGGTTGTTTGTTCGATTCTCACTCGAGGAAAAGAAATGTTTAAAATTTTCATATCTTTACTCTGGTGTAGAGTTAAAGCGCGGCGTTGAGTTCCGCCACTGAACAAGCAAAGCCTTCAGATTTCGGTGGAAAGTGGGGAGCGGAGAAGGAGGAGCAGCGTCTTAACACTGAGCTGCCTCTGCATATCCTGCTACACGCGGAAAACAGGTGAAGTTTAAAAAAAACCATTAAATTTTATATAAACGCATACAGTTTATTGAAACCTAAACACACATCCTCTCTACGCATCGAACAAAGGAAATATACTTTTCTTTTACAGGCTCTAAAGCTAGTATTATTTCATTATGTTAATAAACGTATTTAACTGGTCCGCGGCGGCACGTAAAAGCGGCCACGCGACCTCATAAATAACTCTTGTACAAATGAATTTCTTGAAAAGGTCGTCGAAATATAGCATCACGTGTGCGTCCAGTCACGCAACCACCGAAACTTGCATACTTTATTCACTCATCGTAAATGACACCCGAAATCGACGATACCAGAACGACGAAATGAAAATATTAATTAATTAATTTCCCGAAAAGAAATCGAACCCACAATCGTCACGTTTAAAACCCCACACTGTGCCATTGAATATTATAATAAATTAATTTTTAACAAAAAGAAAAACCGATTTCTAACAACGAACTAAAACGTGAAAAATAATTATACAGATATTAAATAATTTTGAAGTCGGTGCCAAGTAAAACAAACAGGCTTAGTAAATAGATATTGTAGTAAGATTGTTGTAGCATTAGCTTCACTTCACTTTTTAGTTCCGTTATTAGAAGTCGGTTTTTCTTTGTGTTAAAAATTAATTTATTTTACGATTTTTAGTGATGGGTAGATCTTAAAATGATGCTTCTTAAACGAGTGGTGATGGTGGTGGTAGTGGTTGTCAACGAGCGGTTGTGTTTGTCCTATGTAATACTTCATTTAATTAGGTATTATTTTTGAGCAGTTATATATTGGTATATTGACAAGAACATACATAAAAAGTATTCGGGCGAATTGAGAATCTCTCTTGTTTGAGGTAGGTTAAAAAGAAATGCAACGATCAGGAATCTCACTTCTGACATCAATTTAAAAAGTTTTTGCTTGTTACTATTACAGTACAATCAATTTTTTACCAAAAAAAAAACAAACTTTCTCAATTTTCACCGGATTGCATAATCGGAACCTAACCAAACTTTCACCAAATTATCCTTGAAGTGTATCTTTTCAAATAAAAGAACCATTAAAATCGGTTGGCGCGATATTGAGTTATTCGTCTATTTGTCGCGCAAATACCTAATGCAAATTTAAGACTTATGTGATTTTCTCATAGATACCATTGTCAGACATGGACCAAAAAAAATTCACCTTTCAAATAAAAAAAAAATTCAAAATCGGTTAAACCCAGTCAAAAGTTATGAGGTAACAAACATAAAAATAAAAATTTAAAAAAATACAGTCGAATTGATAACCTCCTTTTCTTACAGAAGTCGGTTAAAAAAAAATCTTCAAAAGCGAATACGTATGTAATATAAGTATCTATAGAAATCCCGAGATTGACGTAGAAGCGACAATCAGGGGGAAGTTTACATCCCTCTTACGACCATCGATGTGGATCGAGATGTTGCTCAAAAACATAATCGATATTTTTAACAATGCTTTGCTATTAGGGTGAGCCAGCTTACGGAGGGGAGTACGATATTATTTTGTTCATTCAGTTGCCAAGGAAAAGGAAGCTTTCGCGAGACTGACAATCAAACTATGTAGAATATAGATAGATCATCTTTTGTACGGATATATAGGAATAGAATGTAATATTCTATATGAATTTTATCTATTGATTTAATATGTATTTTACTTTTTAAGTATTTTGCGGCTATTTGTATTTCGTATATAAATGATAATATTAATATTGTTAAACAAAAATAACAATTATGTTAGTAAAATAAGATGATTTTTATATATTGTTAAGTTAATATTATAGATAAATTTATTTATAGCTTCACACCAAACACGGACCATATTAAAAGCAGTTACATTATATTCGACCAAAATTTGGTAATTCTGTAAAATATTAAAAAGAACATTAAAAAATATGAATACTTAACACATTCAAATTCTTTCTTCATTCTTTAGAATATTTTTAATAAATTATCTTAGTAAAAGTGACAACTCCTAGCTTTCCTTGCGAAATAGGTACGCCTAAGAAAATTACACCGCTTCGCCTCATTGTAGATTCATTATTAAAGTACCTATCTGTTGAAAGTCTTGAAACATTGCGTAGGCTAAATTGCGCAATTTACATACACCTACATTTTACTAAAAGCTTTCCAAATTTTAACGAGATAGCGAAGTAGACTTGGAAGATGAGCGGGGAGTAATTAATAATTAACAAATCCTGGGTATACTCTTTAAATGATAATGTACTTACGTGCAAATCTCTTTGGGATATTTTTGGAAGTAAATAATGTAGTAAGTATTGTAGTCTTATTTCAAATTCAAAATATTCTTTATTCAAATAGGCAATTATTATGAGCACTTTTGAATCGTCGAATTTGAAGTACATACTTCTAAAATTCCGAATTTGTATGAAAATTCTAGATCGGCCGTTACATTTATTATAACAACGAAAAACCCAGCTTCATCACAAAGCTTATTAAAAACCTCAAATTGCAAAGTTTTTAGTATTAAAAATAGGGTAGGGTAAGGTCGAAAGTAAAAAAAAGTAGTGGACAGAAGTTTCAACTTGAAGTGCAACAAAAAGCTTGTTCCGTTGACAGTGATGGATGCGATCGGCGAACTGCTGCTAACACGAGCTCGGATTTTTGGCTAAACAGAGAATAGCTCAGAAATTGAAAACCAAATTTTATCTACGGTGATTTGCAAATAGCATTTTATGTTGTCGCCCCTTTTAGTACCAGCTGATAGATACTGATGGAGGCGGGTCTTTTGCATGTGACAAGGGTGAGGCGTAAATATCTCACAACCTTCCAATTTGTATGATTAATTGGGCTTTCATACAAGAAACACGAGGAAAGTATACCACTATATTTATTGATATACATATGTCTGTATAACCTTTTGATATCCTACTTATTTGAGTGGGATTTTTAGTTTTACCATTTCAATATGTAAAGCTTTATAAACATTTGTTTTAATAACATCAACAATAATTTTAGGCAATATAAATGCTTCTATATCCTGAAAGTTAAATTGAAAATTAAATAAATCTTTTGTTTCTAAAAATTAGACCTATTTCGTGCCAAAAAAAAACTGCATCCAGTTAAGTTGTTTGCAGATCGGACAAAATTTTAATCGCCTTTGACAAAGCCGACATGTGAAACGTTAATCTTCTATCAAAACACTTACCACCCCATCCTCGTCATTGTGGATGGCAACCGGTGTGTGGATTAAGAGAAATCAATTTTGTGTGTATGATATTTGGTACAAAACGTTGCAAAATTGTAATAGGTACTATTACAATAAATTGCCAAAGTTAATAAAAATTTTCAATGACGCATGAGTGAAATATGATTCCATATTTATAGTTATAGCAATAAAATGCGGAATTGCAAAATAAATTAAAGATTTAACACATTACTTCAAAAAATTATAAATACATTTTTAAAAATCTTACAATGATTATTGGCAATAGTGGACTTATCTTCAATAGAGATTTCTTTCAGTTATCCTATAGGTATGAGGAAAATTCAAGGCAAAGGGTGTCTTTTCAGCTTCACGCTGTGAAGAATAGGCAGATGGAGCCTAGTGTTGATATACTCCGCCACCCAATTTCGCCAAATTTCGAAAAATCAAAATTCGAAACTCAACACTGCGCTTTTAACAAAGAGGCAATTTGTACTCATACATATTCATAAATGAACATAAATATATACAAATATAAAATATATTTCGATTAAAACCTTTGGTCATACTTATGCTACTAATAAATATAGATTATCGCCACATATTTCACGCACACAGCTAAATCTCAGCGGGGCATACATCATCCGCGTTTGACATAAGCCAATTATACGTTTTGACAAAAAGGCTATAATTTCCGAATTAGACGAGGTTATTAAAAGGGGTGTTACAATCTCGCCCCAAAGTTTCGTATCTCCCTTCGAATTATTATAATTTATGATTGTTTGGATTGAAACGTAAACTCTTTCGTAGGAAAATTCGTCTTCAGTTTTAGTCTCGACCCTCTTTCCCGAAATTGATGAGAGTTTACCAATTATCTGGGAGGGCGTTTTATACTTTATTGTTTTTCTGTTGGATATAATTGTTTTAGATTCACGCATCCCTTTGCCTGTATCCCGCGCATAGCATGGTAGGCCGAGGGAAAGGAACTCGATTTGCCTTCAGAGCACGGAACTAAATGTATCAAAAATTTCATTACCCGATTGGGAATCGAACTCCCAACCATCGAGTTTGCAGTTGCACGCTAGTGCTCCTACTACAACGATGATTCTATAATACACTATAACGATTCGTTCTAAAAATACATCATCCCTGTATTCTTTATAAATAGACCTTGGCAGACATGACTGACTATATTTACAACAAATCGTCCTTTTTAGTCTCCCCACCAAACACTTTCCTAAATAAAATTATTCTTGATTTTTCCGTATGAAAATTTTTGAATATGCGGATATGACGACGTCAGTTCCAACAACCGTGTGGAAGTTTTAACGTCCCGGGATGTTTAGGTATAACTTAATTGAGTGGAGAACTTGGGCTGTATCCAAGAAGTACAACGAGCGATACGAATGTTCAATATATAAAACTCTTCTTTAACTGAACGAGAAACAAATAGTCGAAACTATGCGGATAGAAAAATGAAATTTGGCATTTTCCTTGGAATTGTTAGGGGAGCTCCAAAAAGATTTCATGTTTTATACTTTACGCAAACGACGTTGCATGTTACGATTGGTATTTGTATTTTTAATCTTAAAGCCGTCGATATACATATTTTTTAAATTAACATATTTAAGTCATAATGACTTTTGTTCATGCTGTATCCAGCATGTAGCAGGGTCGACATCCCCACTTATTTTAAATAAAATCTCGAGGCATTGTGTGTTGAGTGGCGAAACTCAACTCCACGCTTTGCCTCGAGAACAGGGAGAAGAAATGATAAAAATAAATATTTCATTTTCTCGAGCAAGAATAGAACCCACAATCTGCCGCAAAACACAACAATATACATCAAATCCCTTAAAATACCACAGATTATGCCTAAAAATCCATATTAATATAATATATCTGTACCATTATAAGGCTAAGTCTAAAACCCTAATTGCCTCTCTCATTTAGATTACCATAAATTAAGGTACCATGGCGCACACTGCAGTCGGATGAAACATTCAACGATGATTACATCCATAAATTTCTAGTTACCTGCGGCATGTGTAAATTGGTTGATATATGATCCTGCATAGGTGTGTTCGCGGTACTTTGTCTCGGTGTGGAACAGAGGTTATGACGCTGTGACGTCATATGTCAAATTGGTTAATTTTATTTTTTCTTTTGGTATTTTAATTTTTTTTAAGCGATGTATGGCTTACAAATAAATTTATTTATGCATGTAATGATATTTTATAATTTTAGAAACAGTTTTTTTTTTCAATCTAAAACATTTATTGTATTCGAATGTATTGAGAAGACTTTTATGTGTAAAAATATTTTAACACTTTTGTATTAATATTCTTGGTTTATTTATTGTTTTTATAATTAAAAAAAAAAGATTTTTAAAACGAGAGAAAAATAATCAAAATTCAATTACAATACGATCTGACACGAAACAGCTGATCTAAGTTTGGTTATTCTGTCAACCAGCTGTGTCTGTAGGATCATTTGTGAACAATTCATCGTAAAAGATGATATGCAAATGTAATATGTATATAAGTAGGTCATGATATTAACAAAATATATCGCATTGGGGAAAAGATCCAAGTCTTTGTAATTAAGGTTCCCCTCAAACAGAGCAAATCTCTTGACGACAGTTTGTTTTAAAGACACATTTAAACTTAAAGCTTTAATCTAAGATTCTCACCTTATGTATAGGAGTTCCCCAGAAGTCGTTGAGGAAGATATTTGAGATGGGGGTTTGCGGCCTCAAGTCCCTGTTCTCCTTTATGGCACTTATATCGTCGAACACGAAGCCGCAG
Source organism: Heliconius nattereri (assembly GCA_013403645.1). Lineage (NCBI taxonomy): Eukaryota > Metazoa > Arthropoda > Insecta > Lepidoptera > Nymphalidae > Heliconius > Heliconius nattereri. Next base: position 3,312,603 of record JAAIXI010000236.1, read on the forward strand.
TAAAGGCAGTTGTGGTATACTAAAATACAGGCGAGAACTAAAACTGCTCCGAGACCCCTTCGAGGAGCTTCAGGCATTTCTTCTGCCACTTGATTAGTTCCACCTGTCAATCGTCTCTTACTACGACCTGTTCGAGTCCTCACTGCCGACACTACTCCTCCGAACCTACACACACCACTTACGCGGTCCATCGTGAATTAAACTAGCATTCCGTTAATAAATCCTCTCACAAAACACTAACGAAGACCATTCTTTATAAACAAATCTCATTTAAAACGAGCCGAGTCACCTGGAATGTCAGCGACGTTACCACGATCACGAATGAAACTAAACTATAATATACTACACAGAATCTGGGTAAATACGCGCGATGTGCGAATTGGACACTAAAAATGTACACAGCATTGTGTTAATACGTAATTAATACGACAACGCGAATCTAATGTCACATTTTTTTAGCGAAAACGTTTAATTTGACATTTATAAAGAACGCAGACAGCGAGCGCGGTCACATCCGCTCGGTTAGCAGGCTCGCCGACAACTACCGAAATGCGACGAGCGAATGCCGCGTCGAGTCACGTGACCAGTCGTTTTACTGCGGGTCGTTCCGAGACCACGCATGCGCGCCGCTGCTCTGGCGGCAAAATAAATAATAATATTAATTATAATTTGATTTTTTAAAATTTAAATAAATATTATGAAATATATATAAAAAAAATTTTTTTGCACATTATTTTATAAAATTTATTTTATTATTATTCAATTTTAATTTATTGTCACTGATAATTTTGGATGAATATCACAACTTGATTAAGCCCTCCCTCGCGGCGCATGCCCGGGGGTGGCGGGGGGTGGATTGTTGACGACATTTTGCTCGGGTTAGAGAGTTTAGACGAGTCAAGAGTCGAACATGGATCGAGTTCATCGCTTTCTATAAACTCATATTTTCGCAGTTTATCCTAAACTTTGTCAATTTTCGAATGTCTGTCAAAAATACACAGATCTGAGTAAATGCCGACGTATGATATTTGGGCAACTACGTACCCATCAAGATACATACAAACCTAATTAATTATGGGTAGGGTATCTATTTATAGGTCTGATTTATATTAACACTAGCCACTCACTCGCGGCTTCGCCCGCTTTAGCTATTGAATTATATAATGTATGTGCTTGCAAAGCACTTAAGATAATATGAAAATTAATTAAACCCTACTGCAACCCGCATTTTGTAGTTCCAATAAGGATTTTCCAATTGCTTTAAAATAAACACAAATAATAGCACAGAAAACTTAAACGAAAGAAATTATAAACAACAGACTACCTACTATTCTCTTACTCAAAAATACTTAAACGAAAGATGTAACCAACTATGTCGCGTTGGAATACATTCAATCTCCAAAGTACGTGCAATCACGTTACTTTGCCAGGCGCAGAATTGAAGCATTCTCTTAGCCATCTCCGTAGTAGCTCCGGACGACATCAGGGCCTTGGTTCTCTGACCGCAGTCTCAGACGAAAACTTGCTTTAGAGCAGACACATGGAAGGGGATGCAGGGGGGGGGGGGGT